>JAGDQP010075388.1:0-10168 GCA_022664845.1 Lepisma saccharinum | reverse complement strand
AATAACTTAAGAAGGTTTTGATGTAATCCTCATCCTTGGTTTATCAATCCTTACGATGGCCAAATTAACCGCTATAATTTACTATACGTAAGCTGTAAATGAGCCTTCAATTTCTGGTTGAACCTTCAGATCAAGATGTTCCTTGTAAGCAATAAAATCCTTCGAGATATTTCCAGCTTCCAAACAAGTATTTTGTACCGCGTCGCTGTAGCTCAGAAGTAGAGCATTGTCGTAGTACTCAGGAGGTCGTGGGTTCAATTCCAGCGGCCGACCATCCTGACTGGGTTTTTCCAGAGTATTTCCTGACAGTCACACCAGGCAAATGCCGGGATGGCACATTCAACATAAACACTGGCCGACACCTTTGTGCATCCTTTCCCTTCCCCTCTCTAGGCCTGAGCCTTAGATACGTAATAAATAAAATCCCAAAAAACAATTTTGTTTTGTTAGCGCGTCTGACTACGCATCTGGCGGCCCGGGTTCAAATCCAGGCTAGGACACTGGAAACTTTTGTCTCAGTGTTCCCATGCCTGGCGCTCTGAGGTGCACTCAGCCTTCTATAAAATCGAATACTACACACTCTGGCAGTGGCGTCGCCTCTCAGCGTTCACAAGGTCACGTGAACTGCCAAGTATTTTGGAAGTTGAATTATTATTATTATTATCGTCTCAGATATTTAGTTATCGAGAGATTAAAAAAAAACAATTTAAGCTGCTATGTATGCAGCGATAAACATAAACTTCCTTTGCCCAGTTGTAGATACTATTCAATTCGTTTCGCGTCCACACATTCGTTCTGCGAAGCACAGCAGCGACCATCGTTGTTAACTCTCCTTTTCCCACCCGTTCTGATGTTAAAATGTAATCAAATGCTTTGGGAAAAACAAGGTAATGGTTAATCGACAAACATATTAATGGTCTAAATTTAACACTTTATTGTATTTCTACTACATAAAGCTGTTTAAGTGCCAGTAGCATTTACATTTTTTTTAATGAAGAGTCAATGAACCGTTTCGCCAAGTTTGCAATATTCTTTAACCGGTATTGGTAACCAGTAACCCTTGGTTTCTTGAGTGTGTCGTGTGAGAGAGTGAATGGATTTTGGAACTGAATTGTTTGTTTGATCATAAAAGATTTCTTAATAAAAAAAAAATCGTAGTATTGTATGAAATGTATTTTTGAATGCATTTCAGTGCATAGTAAGCTCATAGGCTTTTGTGTCTGATTGTAGTAGACACATGCGTTACAAGTACATACTTATTTGAAACACGTTCGCGAGCAAATTCAATAAGGTCTAGACGAATTAGATAAAGGGGAGGGGCCAGGCGGTCTGGACCCCTCAAATCTCCTACTTTGATGGAAAATTGGTATATATTTAGGCATATACATTTCATACACATACAAAGCCTGGGCCTCTGAAAGAAACTGGTGGTACCCCTTCGAAACAAAATTCTTGATACGCACTTGGCTGGAGCACATGAATCTCCGTACAGGGAAGAAAACAGAAATGGTGTTGCCAAAGAAATGTGTCAGTGACACTACTTTAGTTAAACTGGTTGGATTGCTTTCAATCACAATGCGTTGTGAAAAGTTTAGACGTTTCCAATCAAAAAGAAATAGAAATGTACAAAACTTGAAGAAAATGTTATTTTGAAACTTTTTTAGAAAATAGTCCACACGATTCATTTCAAGAGTTTCCATAGCTCCTAAATTCATGGAGAGTTCCGATGACTACTTCAGAAGCAGAAAGGTGTTTATACTAAGTGTTCCTAAGGAATACGATGACACGAGATCGTCTCAGCCCCTTCCGTTGAACAACTCTTGGCGAGGATGCAGGACTTAACCAAGGTGGTACAGATAAATTTGCTGCCCAGAAGAACAGAAGAATGGACTTCATGTATAAAATAATAATAATAATAAATGTACGAGAGATACACAGAATCATAATTTCTTATTATTTCCCCCCTTTGCATATTGAATGTGAAGTGCGACAGTTTGTCCATCAATTTTCAATTTTCTTATTCTCTTGGAAACTGCACTGAGAAACATTCGTTGTGCACTATCGAACTTTCGAACCTGTATTTCACATTTATTGATCGAGAGGTCCAGAATAGAATCCTGTACAGTCCAACAACGTATGTTTTTTGTTAATGTTTTACGCTTAACCCAATCCATAGTGTAATTCAGTTATGGAAATCTATAGTTCTATTCTCTATTTAGCATAATGCGATAAGAAGAGTACGGGAAAAGAAGGGACCCAAAATGAATTTCCATTCCTAACAGGTACTAAACAATGACACCTACCCGCTAGGAAAATTCCAATCTAAAAGTCATATCTTTGGTAAACTTTATTTATATATGGGCCAGCCTAGTAACTTTGGACTTCAGCCCGTCACGATTCGCTTTTAGCTGTTAAAATCCACACCTATGCCGCTACCGAGAATCGAGTCTGGGATCATCGAGCTGATGGCCTACCGCCGCAGACCGCTCGCCCACACAGCCGGCTAAAAGTTATATCTGTGTTTAGAATATCAAATCCATAAAAGTAAAAGTGATAATATGACTTTAAAATGCATACGAAAAGAAATCATATTTCTTAGACGTCCTTCCTTCTTTCCCTTTATTCTTCAAATTCTTCCAAGCTATCGAACGATATTTCTTGTTTTTAGTTCTTTCCACGTTGCTCTTTGCTTGTCAACTACCAAATTCCAAAGCCACGACACGCCACTGATTTTTAGGAGTCTTATGTACGGAAACACTTCTGAGTCCTGACATATGCGTTACGACGAAACATTCGTTGTTACGGTGGCATATTTAGTGTTCCGTTGAAAAAAAAACATATCGGAATCAGAATTCAATAACAATCCAACCAAAAGTTTTCCCTTGGGAAAAACTCTTCTTCAACTTTCACGCAGACCCTATCCTACATAGCATGCTAGCTTGTAACAAAGGTCACTTGTTTTGATTTGTGATGGCCGGATCCGTTTGGCAGTGCCTAGTTTTGATCTTGTTAAATCTGATATTGTGTTGATAACCAACATAAAATAAAGTTCTTCGAACCACTGGTTGTTATAAACCAGTGTTATAAGAAGGGCCAACTACAATCGATTCGGTTCGATTAAAATTTACGTAAAATTTTAAATTTCTTTTAAGATACTTCTTCTTCCCAATCCTGCCAAAGCTATTTCAGTCGCGGTTCTTGACAACTGGACTGCTGGATTCAATCTTATTTAAACCTTTTTAGCTTGCTAAGCTTGCAACACGTTGTCGCATTTGTCAAAACAAGTTTGATTCACTTTAAGTGAGGCTAAAATTCATAAGCGGGATAGGACGTAACGTTACAGTTCTTATAGCAATCATTTACTTTATAATTACTGAAATTTACTGTATTTGCTCTTTGACTTAATTGAAGAAAACAGTATAATGGAAGCCATATTACTTGTGAGGTCAAGTTTCTGAAGACTTGCTTTTATTTAAGCAAAAGGATGAATGGTTAAGAAGATCATTAAGTGAGGATGTCACAGTGAAATGACATCAGTACGAGGGTGTAAATATTACGTAATGTATTTTTTTAATTTCTTGTTGACAGTAGGATATTTCATTGTTCTCGCCCTTTAGTCAAACATGGAAAGCGGAATATTGATTGTTATTGCGTTGGTGAGGGCGATACAGTATGTTGTCTGACACAGGAGGAAACAAATATTTGGAAAAACATGTGCGAGATTTTGTTTCAAAGTTTCGTAAAAAGTTCGTTAGCATAGTTCACGGGCGTTTATTACATTTTTATTTTTTTTATTTTTTGAAGTTTTAATTATTTCCAATAAAACGTTAATCTCCATAATTTCATTACGTCTGTTCCTAACTTGGGAAAATCTAACGATCATGTTACCAGCGATCTTCACTAGGGTAAATTAAGGTTTCTTTGCCAATAATTTCGGAGAATGTTGTAAACGTATAAAAGAATAAAGTCATTCCAATTATTCATACATTTTATCCGATGAAAAGAAGAAAAACAAGAAACATGGATTTTTGAGAAGAAAGTAAAATAAAATGTACTGCCCGACTAACCCTCTCAGTAAGAAATCTCCATTGGACCATCACAGGAGTCTCAGATACTACCATCCCTACCATCAATAACTATTCCCTTAATAAACTGCACTAAACACTTTCTTCCCTCTCACTCAGAAGATCCAACAACAAACATTATATTTGTAAACGCCTTTAAAAGACATGCTTGGAACACCCCAAACCCAGTTCTTTATTTCTGAAAAATCTGGCAATACAGTTTTCAACCACTGGCGAGAATAATGAAGTCTCCGTCCAGTTCCAGACCTCCTCTTTCCTCTTCGAGAGAAGTTCCTCCCAGCTAAGTTTAATGCGTTCATTCCGTTACCAAGTTTGGTCCCGGGAATATAATTACAGCTTCTAAGATGTAGATTTTTAACCTTAATAAAATAAAGTTCAGCGTGTGCTCGAGAATTTGTAGATTATTACAGGGAAGAAAGTTAAACGATTGAAAAGGACTTGTCAGTTTCAGAACCCTTCCGTGGTGTTCTAATCGATACGGTTTGAGGTATCGGGGCTTGGGAGGCATGCAGGTTCGATATCTGTTGTCGCCTATCCTGACTGAGAATTTAACTCAGTTTCATCACTCACCAGGTCTAGATTCTACCATGTTTCCATCCCTACCGTGGAAGAGTAGTCAACAACGGATGCCATTTTCAAACTTTCATTCTTTTAAAGCCATAGTTGCTTATTTTTACCAGAGGGCAGAAATTATTTATGTAATTAATATATGACGCCAAGGATAAGAGGAGACAGTTAATCTCGTTTGTCTATTTCCAGTTTAAACCAATTTGGACTAGATTGTCAGTTCTCAATAAATCTTTTACGTTTGTTATCGCTGTGCAGATCGTTTTTTTTAATTTATATCTTAATTCATGCAAATATTATTTTCAGCATGTATTACTCTTGTATCCACATTCCTGTACGTAAAATACTCTAGAATTGAGACATAAACAAGAGAACGGGCCTCACAGCGGTAACAAGAGTAAGAAATTTGAGTTAGAACTGAAAATTTACTTAATATTAATTTAAACTGGCGTCTGTCTTCAACACTAATCGATCACTTAGGTATCGTTACGCACAGCTGGAGAGTCGATAGAAAACAAAACTCCATTAATACGATACTGGACTGACTGCAGCCATTGAAAATTTCATGAATATGTGAAGCTAGGAAGCGGAGAGGAATCTTAATCAGGGCTGCCACATTTAGTGATTTCGTACTAGATTTAGTTATTTCATCATTGATTTGGTGATCTAGTACGTACTTTCGGTAAATAAGAGTGATCTAGTGATTTTAAAAATCTCTTTTTGATGGCCGTTGTGTCAGCAAGATCGCTTCCTTTACTTGTTTTTTTTTTTCGTTCGAAAAGTTCCTTTTATCTTTTGCCAACAAACAACAATCAATTGATTTCAACCAGGACTGGTTGGAGAGTGGGTTGGCTTGGGGTGGGGTCCAGCAACTCTGGACAACTGCGCCCCGGGCTGCTTTCTTTGGCACTGCACAAACCACCAAATATAAAATGGGTCGAAGGTGGTGGCTCCTTCTATTGTCGTAAATTACTTTCTCTTTTCCATACATCCCTTGTGGGAGGGTAGTCAAGGTCGGTCTAGTGCGCTCTCAAGGAAGGAAGAAGTGGTGGGTCAAGTGGCATTGGAGGGTAGTACTGTCAGCAAGTTCTTTCTCTTTCTTTCTTTCTTTCTTTCTTTCTCTCGCTCTCTCTATCTATCTATCTATCTCTCCGGCGCGGTAAGACACACAGAGTTCAGAGTAGAGATTTTGGAAGTGGCTGTTTTGCTTGAAAGAAAGAAGGGTGTTTACAACAGAGAAAGAAATAAACCTCTTCTTTGGTCTCTGATTATAGCAAAACAGCGCAATAAAATAAAGCAACAGTGAGGCAAAATGCCAACCGTAGGCAGAAATAGAACACGTGTTGTATTGGGCGGTAGGCCTATAATTTTCCACGCTTCATCCCTTAATCGAGAACTTGTGAAGTCTCATTTCGAGCAAGGTCTCCTCGGTTTATCTTAGGAAAAATTTGGTTGATTCAAGAAAACATCATAGTTTCCTGTTTTGAAATGTCAACATCGTTTTACAGAGGAGCTGTGTTTATGACTGCAAACTGGCTGTCCCTTCCTGTTTATGTCTCTTCAAGGCGATATAAAAGCTACGACCGATTTTTTTTTCATGCGAGGGAAAGGGAGGAAATTTTTCTCAATCACTTTTTTTGTCTGCGGATTTTCAGAAATAAATTTTCCCTCCCTTGGTGATGGCTATCTCAATATGTCGTAACATTTTCTTTTAGTTCATTTACTTCAGCTGTTCAGTAAATGTCAAATATAATTAATATAAATTTGTATATTGTGTAATACTTGCTAATTTAGTGCTTAATTAATTGACATTTTGTGTGCGTGTAGTTTACTTCTTCGTAAGTTCATTGGGAAACCCACTAACGAAGTCTCCGGTAAATGGTAAGTTATTTATCCATTTAAGTTTTTTCTTACTCAAGTATTTTGTTTTCTTAGTTATTACTACAAGCATCCTATAAGGTCCCCTAAAACGGAATTACAGCGAATGGATTACGATCTAAAATGGCATTCTATATATTTTAAGTTACTTTTGTAAGGTATACCGAAACACAACGCCGCCACTGTAAATAACATGATTGATTGATCTATCCAAAGGTCTCTGCGTAAGGTGAACCGCGTCTGATTTGCCATTGCCTTTTGTCGGATGCAGACAGGGATTCCGCCAGGAACTTCAGCTTTGGGGGTTAAAGCCAAAATTGGGAGGGTGCAAGTGGAGATTTGCACGGTTTTGTAGACTTTGGACCGTAAAAAATTAAAGGGGTGCGCTCGAGAATTTTGGAGAGTCTGGCAGAATCACTGGAGGTAGATAACGTCATAAGGACGGGACATACAGTTTAAAGTGGATTCCGAATCATTAAGTTTAATGTGTCCCCATGAAGAATCGAACCTGAAGTTTCTTGATTGCAAAATGAAGAGCAGAACCAGTTATGGACCGACGAACATAACTGTGTCTGTAAGAAATATTAAAAATTTCCTTATTATTTTAAGTAGAACTAGAAAGTGTGCTCCTCCTAATCTGTAACCTTGCGCACGTTGTACTCAAGACCTATTCTGTTTAGTGATTTTAGTGATTTTCAGGTTTCCGATCTAGTACGAAACGACTTCTGTCATGTGGCAACTCTGATCTTAATATCGTTTGTCCACTTCCAGTCTAAAGCAATATGGACCAAATTTTCCATTCTAACTTATTTATATCGCTGTGTGGCCCGTTTTTTTAAATTTGTGTCTTCGTTATTGCAAAAAAAGAAAATATTATTTTCAGTATTTTCTATTGAACGCAGAGTACGATATTTGAATGGAATAATTTGATTTCCTTTGATTATCTTCTAATCAGCTCTGAAAATTATGCAATCCTTGTTTGGGGCTACACTATTAAACGCTAACGAAGTATAAAACGTTCTTTGTTTACGCCTACTTCTGTATCCAATGTAATGCCTTTTACTGCCGTTTTCTGTTGCTCTTTCAGGTCATCTACTGCCGACTGGTCGATTACTGGTACGGACATCGTATATGGGATTCTATATCTTTGCCTTTTTAGAAATCTGTTGCATACGCTGAAATAATTTCTAAAATAATCTGAGAAGTGTTTTTTTTTCTTTTATTTTAAATAATTGAACACGGTCGTCATGGGTGAGGGAACTCTATCAATCAGTCATGTGTACGTTTTCACCATTCAATAGAGGATAAAAAGTTTTTATATCACCATAAACAAAAGGTTAGAAAGATTATTTGATTATGATGGTCAGTTTTCCATAATTTCTGTTGAAAGAGAAAGAGTTGCGTTCATAAAAATTCAAAATAAGAATTTACTGCTACATTTAAACGCTACTGAACACCCATTCACATTTCTGTACAAGGGTACTAAAGTGTCCGTCTTGAAGGTGAGAAATATTTACCGGTACAGGTCTTTCGTTAATTGTCTATCTGGCAGGAACGAAGGTAGGTACGTTAAATGCTTTCTGCACGTTTTTGTCTCCTTCACTACAATAGTTACGTTGGAAATAAATTTACCGAATGAAACAGAAAATCAGTATTTTAAAATGTTATTTCTTGTAAGTGCGTTACTAGACTAACTCGAAGGGGCTCCAACTTCCAAAAAGTCTTCAAAATGGGATACTTAATTTTACGGGTGGTTTGAAGGAGGAGAACATTTAATAAGACAGTGCAAATACCAAAAGAGTTCTTATTTGGCAACACTGTTGATAGAAGGAGAAGGGAATTGCGGTGTTCTAAGCTCTGACAGCTAACTGGGGGCGGAGGTAAGATATTGATATCTCATGGATATCATTTGTCTTGTTTAGAAGAAAATAAAGGCACGACTACGGAAATGATTCGTAAATTGCAACAAAGCAGCTTTAGATGCTACTTTGGATGCAGAAAGTAAATTTTTTTTTTGCAACATACATTCAAAATAAGGAAACTTGTCTTAGGGAGCGTTTAAATAATTACAGGCAATAAATAAAACATGTGTTTATTTATGCAATAGTATTTATAACATGTGGCTTTATAGCTGATGAAACAATAAAAGAAAAGAGAACTATATAATTAACAAAATGGAATCTACCGAAAAAAAAGCATTTTTTGTAGAATACGTTGAATTTTAATGGAATAATTATGACAAGAAGGTTAATGCACTGTGTAACAAGCGCCCTCTTTCTAGTACAATAAACTGGATTCTTCGCTAGACTTCGCTAGATTCAGTGCAATATTACGATTTATTCCTACTACGCAAAGTGAATTCAACACGTTCAATACGAAATCATGTGTCATGAAAATGTTTTGAGTTTTTTTTTTCGAGCGAAGCTTCCTGGTTCTATATCCCAAAATTAAGTATTTAGCATATCTGCTGCATTTTTGTTTCAATTTAGTAAAACTGAAAAAATCTTACGGTAAACGATGTGCGGGAAACTTTGTTTAGAATGCGAAATACAGGGCGAGGCAAGAGTTTAACACCACCCCTTTATTTTTGAAACGGCTTGAGGAAATATGACTAAACTTTGCTTGTGGGTAATTTGGGGTGGGGGCGCACTAGATGGTGCTATTGTGCATCATGACAGCCATCTTCACATCCACCATTTTGAATTCAGGTCCAATATTTCAAATACGAAGTGAGGCATGTGACATTGTTTTAGGCTAAAAATTAACCAGAAATACAAATCCGCAGTTATTTTTTACCTAACTTTATTCAGTAATGAAATTTTGTGAAGTATACATTGCATGTCGGATCATACATGATCACTTCTATGTGTTCCACGTTGTGTGCTACACATAGTGCAATATGTTTTTTTCCAGTCCTGATGGACACGTAATAACACTTCCGGCGTCACAGAGTCACAAGCATGCCTGATTCGTTGTTAGAGGTGTCGGAGAGCAGTGATTTTTTCTTGATAAACAAGTGCTTTGAGATGGCCCAACAGATAAAAGTCTAAGGGTGCCAGGTCGAGCGAACGGGGTGGCCACTCGATTGGCCCTCGACGACCAATCCAGTGGCCCGGGAACTGTGCATCCAACCATTCCCTGGCACATAATGCATAGTGAGGAGGCACTTGTTGGAAAAAGGCAGGGAAGTCAGCTTCTGGGTTCAACGGTGATGGGAACACCTGTTCCTGCAGCATGTCAAGATATTTGTCCCTATTTAGGTTCCCATGGATGAAGAACGGCCGGATGAGACGAGTGTTCCATATCCCACACCATACCATCAGCTTTACCCCACCAAGTACACTCGAGGCATCTGTCCATGCTGCGTTTGTGTCTTACCAATAACGGTGATTCTGTTTATTGACCTCACCGTTCACATAAAAGAGCCTCATCACTAAACAACACACTAAGAGGAAACGTAGGATCCTCGTTACACTTCGTCACAGCCCATTCTTTAAATTGCATTCTCCTATCTCGGTCTTCCTCCGTTAGGTATTGCTTCAGTTGGTGTTTGTATGGATGTCACTTGTTTGTGTGCAACACACGGAGTATCGATCTCTGACTTACACCTGAAACTGCAGCTAAACGTCTGGTACTGC
>JAGDQP010075387.1:0-10168 GCA_022664845.1 Lepisma saccharinum | reverse complement strand
GGAAGAGGTAGGAGGTTCTGATGGCCCTGTTTGTGTGTTTGGCGGCAAATGAGAAAGCAGTTCATACAGACTTTTTCAATGATTTCGAAGACATAGTTGATGATGACGATCTGCAGTGATTGTGATGGTGGCCTTCCGAATCTTCTGAACTTCATTTCTTTGCCAGAAATTATGTTTCTATACATTTCCCAATAGATAAATTAGACTGCTCGCTTTCTATAAAATATCAATGTAATATTCCACCATTTTGGTATGACCATGATAATTCCTTCGCCACCGTAAGTCAATGTGCAATATAATTCAACATAAATTTCCTACAACAGATTATAAACAACAAAACGTTAGCTTGCATTGCAGAATAGTAAATCAATCTTCTGCTCGTTAGTGAAATAATGAGAAATCTTCAAAATATTTTGTACTGTAGAATCACGACTTTTAGTTATTTCTAAGATCAATTGTTCAGTACGCCGATTCCAATTGAACAATGTTTGGCCGTAGCTTTCGCATGATATAAATCTATATTAAATTATAATAAATAATATAAATGCTTAATTTTAGTAGAATTAAACGAAAGTATTATCACCAATATCCACTGTTGCTACACCACTGGCATTCTGCAAGGATTGTAGTTGAAAAATCTTATTCTATTCTATTTAATGAGGGAACAGATCCAGTTTAGGGTAAGCACGCTCAATGTAATGTTATCTTATTAAACATAAAGCGCTTAACCTAAGCTAAACTAATCCAACTGAAGTTTTTAACAAGCGATGAGAAAAAAAAAATCTTGAACGAAAATGTGAAATTAAATCAACAAAAGCAGTCGAGGAAATCTCTTTTAACCTGATTTGAAAATGTTTTCATAAATGATGAGTACAAGGGAAAAAACCTGATAAGTCCATATTCTCTATTTTTCCAGGAGATTAAATTGAAAGTTTCACTTCTGATGGGGACACAAGTGATTCGGACCACGTTAAACTCAAGGTCCCGTTTATAGGACGTCATCTTCATCCGATGGAAGGCAATAGCAAGCCACCATAGGTTCACCTTGCCCAGAGACCTTCGGGTCAGAACCTGCCTTCGGACAGAACACACTCATCTTCATTATCCACTTAGACACGAGTCTCCTGCTTCATGTGATTGTTTTCTTAAACGGTTTCGTGGCATCACTAATAGGACCAAACTTCTTCCTTTTCTTGGTAAGCTTCTTCGAAGGCATATTCTCAACAATTGGATGTTATTATCATTATAGTTATACAGGCCAAACATCAAAGACACAATACATTTTCCATTAGATTCCTTGGACTTGTCATAATGTTCCCTTTGTTTTGCATGGACTTGTAAGGTTTTGCATGGACTTGTATGCATTTTCAAGATATTAAAATATATCTGGACTTTTCAGATTGTTGTCCAGTTCAGTGAAACCATATAAAACTAGTGACACAACCGAAAATTTGTAATTTTGGACTTATCAGGTTTTCCCGCTGTAATCTTCAAGTGTAAGAAATAATTTGTAACGACGAATGTTCTGCATAGGTTTTGTTCTCGGTCACATACTAGATAAGTAATGGATTTCTTGATGTTGCATGTAGTATGTATTTGGTTCTTGTTTGTGTGCTTGCTTTAAGGTATTGAAGCCCTCATAGCAGCCATAATGTTATTACAATACACATCACAAAAGTTCGTTTTATTTAATTGAATAAGGACTTACCATCATCGTCATTCAGGACATGTTCATTAGGGTCTTCGATAAGAATGGCATCAGCAAGTGGTATTTTCCCAATATCAGGAACTAAGTGAAGTTTTCCTCCAGAAGTTCTGTAAAAATAAGAACACAAAATGAAATTCGATTTGGTATAATTTAAATTGCAATAAGTAATGAGTAGTTACAGTAGAATTTCGCGACTCGAGAAATTTTTTAAACACTTAAGGAATCATATGTAGTAGTTACATGATTGTTACCACTTTGTGAAAATGTGCTTTAAGAAATACTCGTGAAATTTTGACATTTTGCTTCCATCCACGAATTCTGAGCTTTACTCAAAAAATTCTGCAATTTTTATTCATTCATTTATGTAAATAATGCCTAAACAATCGAAAAAAAATCTTTAAAGATATTACACTGGGCTCGCGTAGCACGGAGAATCTTAGCAGGTAATACACCGAATTCTCCATAGATGGCAGCACATTTGCGAGCATAGTTTGCCATCTAGCGGGAAAATTACGAACTTCATGATCTAAAAGGCATTCATTGTGTGCGTTAGACGGTATATCCTTGTACCCAACAAAAAATACCTTGCACTCATGATTTTTTAACATACAGCCCTCAAGAAATTTAAATACCCTAAATTAAATAAATTCTACTGTTCCTAGTAATGAGTTGAAAGATGTAAACTACGAATCGTACGAATAGATATGGACAACTTAAGCTTGAGGATAACTTTGGGGCAATTTAAACTAATTTCAAGTCCCATTGGACACTTTCTCTTAATTTCTTAATATTTTCTAGTAAGAAGCATAGGAAAGGGGGAAAGTAGCGACTTGTGCTGCATTCGTCCGGGTACCACACCGAAATTAGCCTGATGAAACTGAGAGAATGCCTGGAAAGCCTAAGTCAGTAAGGCTGGCAGCAGGACTCGTAGTGCCAAAACAAAGTAGCTCAAGACGATGGATAATATGGCAGACAATCAGAAGACATTATGATAATATTTTTTTTACATATATATTTGAGGTAGACCAAACTAGTGAGGATGTGTCTCAGCGACCCCATAAACAGAGTACGTGTAGCTAATAATATGCCAGACTGTTTCAAGCAGTGTTCGATTTGTTATAAATTACGAAGGGGGGAGGGGAGATCCTAAAACTAGTGGTTGCTGGTAAGTTTCAACCTATTACCTGTTTGCGTGGAAATACGAAGATTTTATCCCTGGTTGGGATGATATTTGCAATAACAACCGGGGATGAATTCATCACGCACCAGGGAAAATCCCTGACATCCCCCCAACAAATCGAACACTGGATTCAAGATTCGCAACGGATTAAATCAAGTGACGCCTGATTCGCAACGGATTAAATCAAATGCTGTTTAGCTTTCATTTAGAATATGCGATTTTAAAAATAAAAGAGGACAAAAAGGGACTAACGTTGAATCAACTGTTCGTGTACGCGGATGATGTAGATTTAATAGGGGACGATATAGATCCACTACAAAGTGAACCCCGAGGTCTTACTAGAAGCTTTCGATGAGATAAGTCTACAGATAAATATAGAGAAAACAAAATACATGATAACAAGCCGAAACACAGGGAATGAAGAAAATAGATACATAAGAATTAAGGCTGGGAACATAGAGAAAGTAAACAAATTTAAATACTTGGGAGCATATGTAACAAACAAGAACGAGGTCACGGAAGAAATAAAAGTCATTTAGTATCGGGAAACGCATGTTTCTATTCAGTCTAGAAATTCCTACCCTCGCGATTAATATCAAGAAAATTGAAATTGAAAATATACAAAACGGTTTTTCTGCCGGTAATACTTTATGGTTGCGAAAGTTGGAGTTCGACCCTAGCAGATGAACATAAATTACGAGTGTTTGAAAATAAGGTTTTGAGAAAGTTATACGGGCCGAAACGGAAAGAGATGACTGGAGAATAGAGGAGACTGCATAATGAAGAACTTCACGGACTGTACGATTCACCAGATGTTGTAAAAATAATGAAATCACTACGACTAAGATGGGTAGGCCATGTAGCTCGGATGGGAGAAACACGAAGTCTATATTCCATCTTGGTTGGAAAGAGACCGTTTTGAAGACCGAGACGAC
This sequence comes from Lepisma saccharinum, assembly GCA_022664845.1. NCBI lineage: Eukaryota > Metazoa > Arthropoda > Insecta > Zygentoma > Lepismatidae > Lepisma > Lepisma saccharinum. The sequence continues at coordinate 6,345 of JAGDQP010075387.1, read as the reverse complement.
GTTTGGAGGATAATATTAGAAGGTGTCTTTGAAAAGTAGGTGTTTGTAATGAAAACTGGCTTGGTAGAAAGGATAGACTCCTATGGCGAACATTTGTTAGTGCAGCGATGAACTTGAGAGTTCCGTAAGCCATGGAGTAAGTAAGACTCAGGTGATAGCACGTCTGACTACGAATGGGACTGCCCGAGATCAAATCCCGGCCAGGATGGTGAAGACTTTTCTTCAGTGCTCGCATGCCTGGCACTCTGAGGTGCATTCAGCCTCCTATCAAACTAAGTACCAGAATGTCCTTGAGCACCTTGGAAGGTAAAATCGGTCAATTGTGGGACTGACCACCCCACCGCATTTCGTGCAATAGGTGAAGAAATTGTGGAGCGCTACATCCACACCTCCCATGTGCGGAGAGTGTGAATCGCACAGGGTACCTTTACCTTATTTGAGTAGTATCCTTTAGTTATATGTTCATATTTATTTGATCAATTTCAATATATGACACTATATTGACAAAACCATATTTTGTACTCATGCGCTTTTAAATTTATTCGTCTTCATGCGTAATTCTGTTATAAATTATGTATTGAATAAATATTTGAAGGGTGTCGGGAGAAAATAAGGAATGCCCCCAAAAAGTTTTGTTGAGAAAATTAAGTATTAATTCCTTCATCGCTTAATGTTTAAACGGCTCAACAAATATGTAATATTGTCTCCTGCGGTTATGTACGAGTATTAAACCTTCGTTCTTTTACAGTGTTATAATTCCAATTTTCACCAATAGAATGAGCTATACAACACAAAATCGCTAGAAATGGACATTCCTTATTTTCTCCAGATACCCATCGTTTTCTCCCATTTGTAAACACTTGCAAAAGAAGTTGTCGATATGTTCTATTCTAAATCACCATAATAAATTTACTACATTAATAGGCATTGTTGGTCTTAGTAAACTAACCAAACGAATTCTCTAGTGTTAGTATCTGTCATATAGTCGTTACAATGAGATACTTTAAGATTTAGTAATGAATACACAACTTTAGACAATGAGACTTTTTCAGTATGATCTATATTCTTTTCAGAAGAATAAGATAGTCTGTATTTTTTATGTCGACGTTGCTAATGGTCACAAATGTATCTAAATTCTCCAGATTAGTTATGAGAAGTATGTTTACGTCTTGGAGAGGGTAACTTTCTTCATATTTATAATTATATGTCATATTTTGAAATATGTGTATTAACTATGAAATTCTATCATTTCTGAAGAAACACATCTGTAATCTATTATAGTTACTAAGGTAAACGAAGACTGTCGTCCTATGAATACAATGTGCGTTAGTGATATTTTGGAGTATTGCAATGTCTAAGGAACTACTGAATAAAGATTTAGTCCAGTTGAAACGATTTCTAAATGTAGTGCTAACTGTTATTTATAATATTAGATTTGTGGCTAGAGTTTAGCTACCATTCAGAGCAACTATATAAAATCCCGGTCACCGAAGATTCATTTAAATTACAAGCAATTAGGAAACGAATGATTTATTACAACTACAACAAGAAAAAGAATTGGGAACGAGGATAAATCACTTGAAAAGACAAGATGGCATCAAATAATTTGTTATTCTCGGCATATGATTCTCGCATAGATAAGATCTCATTGTATTTGGAGAGATTCCAATGTCACTGTCAAGTGTTAGTAATCAATGATTCGAAGAAAGTAAATTTACTGGTAGTCTTACTAAATTGTGACTCATGTGAAAAACTCAAAATAAGTGTAAGTCCGCATTCAGTATCTGATTTAGTATAGAATCGAGTAGAGGATATATTAATAAATTTGACACAACTACCAATCATCGCACAGAGCGCTTTCATTTGCATGCCTTGTTACAGAGCAACCAGGTCAAACAAACATTACAGCTGATTGATTACATTCAGTTACTGAAATCACAAGCTAGTAAATGTAAGTTTGAAGCATGTTTAGATGAAGTCTTGATTGACCAGCTAATATTTGGAATAGTAGAGATTTCGGTGACAGGTGTGAATAAATAGGCAAGAACTTGGTAATTTTGAATGATTTAATAGAGTTCACTGTTTTCAACCAAAAGGCTATTTTTGCTTTGTTTGTGAAGGAAATGTTGTAGCCAATAGAAATTGTGTGTATGTTTAAAAACACAAGATGGACTCAAATTTATGTCAAAATACTAATGTGTTGTATCAGTGACTTCTGATTAAGCGAATGTGAGAAATAGTTGGAAGATTGAATACCCCTGGCAATAGTAAATATTAAGTCGATAAAAGAATCATTGAATGATCTGTATTCGCTGGGTTGACCTTTCAGATGTGAAGAGGTACAGATAACATTGTCGGTATAATGGAATATTATGGTGTAGTCGATACTAATTAAAGACGTGTACGAATGAAAGAATTTATAAGGTCTTTTATTGGTTATGACCGATTCGTAAATGACTGCTTTGATCGTTAGATTAGTCTAAAGTTAGATGTTAGCACCCGTCTTTGATACTCGACATTACTCTTGGACTTTTAGTAAAATGAACCCACATAAACCTAGAAGTGTAGGTTTAACATTCGGTACGAAAAGGATTGTTATCTATGGATAAATCGTCATTTGATGAAACTTGTCATATTGCAATGCAGCACGAAGCAATAGAACACAACAGTGCAATATTTTCAAACAGTTTCCATCAGATTAGTAATTTTGGACATGAGGTAAAAGCAGTCGCGTCACAAGAAAGCAAACGTATAGTAAATTGAAATCAGTCTAAAAAGGAAGGATACATCACTAATTGTTATTATTGTAATCGCTCGCATCCAACAAGTGCCCTGCTTTAAACGAACAATGTGGAGAATGTGGGATGAAGGGCCATTTTAAAGTATGTTGCCGTAAGTTTCGTGAAATAACCGCCCAGTAGAGAAAGATCAGCATGTGAAACAGGTCGAAGAAAAAACAATGAAATGACAATAATACAACAGAATGGCAACCAGGATTTGGTATAAATGTTATATGGCTCAATTATGTGGATGTCAAAGACAGTGTAACATCATCACCACCTACTGTTATTGGAGTATAAATACATGAAAAACTTTTAACAGTATTAGTCGACAGTGGAGCTGAAACCAATTTGTTAGATATGGGCACAGGTTGTCAAATTAGGTATTAAGTATCAATCTTTGGAAGAACCATATATTTTACTGGATATGAACAGATCCAAGATTGAGGACATAGGGACAGTACTCTTGCCATGTATTTATAGAACAGATTTATATCAAATAGAATGGTGGATTACGAAACAAGGTATTTTAGGATGTACTGGTATGGACTTGATATTTGGAAACTGGAGAAATGCAATGAAGTATTGTCCAAAGGCTTATCACTGCAATCCTGGTGTAAATAATAATGACATCAGGAAGAACAGGGTGAATACGCCGACAAACCAGGTGAGATATTCCTCAAGTCTGGGAAAGGAACAGGAACATTACTAGTAAACCAGAGGAGTGTGATATGGAAATATGGGACAATTTTAAGCGGGGTTAGCAAGTGATGGTAAAGGATGTGCAAGATGTGAAAGAAGCAATAAAAAATATTGGTCTTTTACAGAATTCAATTGTAATGCAGCAGAAACAAGACAACCAGGGGGGAACAAGACACATTGGAGGATAAACATGCTTAGAATTCTGAAAAGACTTCAATGCAGAACGAAAACAGAAATATCAAGAACTCAAATATAACTAAGTCAACTGAATCGACTGAAGAAAAAACAACAAGTTAGTGGATCAGAAGAAAGATATTACAACAGATCAACTGTCCCAGCTCTAATACCCTTCACATAGATACTGCCCTAATTAATTTAAGATTTTCCAAATACTTAAAATATCCTGAGAACATTTGAAATATTTGGATGAATAGGGGGTTTTGCTAAAGAAATTGGAGAGAACGTTGAAAGGTTGATAGATGCCAATGGGTTTCTATAAAAAAATGTATGTAACGATGAATCAAGATTGACTTAAATATATTTCAATATCAATGTGTAATGTTTCAATCTTATTATTTTTATTCATTAATTTGTTTTTAATACTTTCAATTGTATAATTATAAGAATGAGATAAGATTACTTTGCATTAGTTTAGATAAGTAGAAAATTAGTGTGTGATATGATTGATATTATTGTATAACGTGTGAGATAAGATTGAATTATGGTATAATGTGTTTGATGGATTGTGTGATTATCGTTATGTCATTATGTGTTATGTTGAATATTGTGTTTGATAGTTAAGTGAGAATGATAAGTTGTGATTATGATTATGTTAAATTAGATTAGATTATGGTGTTTTCTTTAATTTTCTAGAGGGGAAGTGGATTGTTATATAGCGATAACAATGAGATACTTTAAGATTTAATAATGAATACACAATTTTAGACAATATGACTTTTTCAGTAAGATCTATATTCTTTTCAGAAGAATAAGATAGTCTGTGTTTTTATGTCGATGTTACTAATGGTCACACCGATTTGTTTTAACGAACGAATTGACCTGGCTTCCACCACCATGGGAAGAGAGCCAATATGGAAAGAAGGCGTAGCCCACTCTCGCACAGGCGCAGAGCTCGAACTATAAGTAACACCGTCAATCGTTTCTTCGGCAACTCGCAGTTTGGTCTTGTGGTTATCGTATGGGGAAGCTGATCCAGAGGTCCGAGGTTCGAATTTCGGCAGGGGCAAGACTTTTTCTTTCAAAAAATATTTTTCTAAGTTCAAATTTATTATTAATAATTGCTTTCTTGCATTTCTCGCAGATTATCTAAAATTAGTGAACAAAAATGTTACCAAGGGAACGTGGAATTTAGCTACTAAAAGCTAGGATGTATATAAACCCACCAGGGCAGGATGTACACCTCGCGTGCAAGAGGGGGACGGTGCGTTCTAAAAGAGCTGGGCGGCGTGAGCCGCGGGTCGGGGTGGGATGGGGGGCGCAGCCCCCGGTTAGAGGTGGGCATACGCAAAAGTGCTTTTAAAAACAGAATTTAAAAACAATTGGTTGGCAACACTGACTAACTGCACCAATAGAGACTGTTATGGCGACTCTGAATTAGTCTACCCATGACCTTTCTACGAAACCTCAGCCACAACTCTACACCTTGTGGTTCATGATATATATTTTCTATACTCGGGTTGGCAACACAGACAAAGGGGGGCTTTGGGACAGGACGACCACAGCGTGTTTCTATTGTGTCGAATAATGTTTGTGCCAAGTTTGGTACAGACAGGTCTAACAGAATGGAATCATTTTTAGCAAATGCATTACTAAAAATAGGATGGCAACACTGAACCAGTGATCCAATCAAAAAGGAACCCCACGGCCCTTAGCAAATCGAGACACCTTAGGTGCACCTCTTTTCGCTTTGTAATTCCTGTGATTTAATTAGTGGACACGGACGGACAGACGTACTGAGCGCGATTATAAGTTCTCTTTTAGGTCCCTTGATAGAAAAGCTATAACAAAGGGACCTTCTATTCCCGCTCATGGTGTCCGTCCGTCCGTGTTCAGAAATTAAATCTCAGGAACTACAAGGGGTAGGGAGATGTTTGAGGTGTCGTTGGAAAGGTCTTGATTATACTAACTCAGAGCCTCTAAAACCGTACTCATTGGTGCAGTGGTTCAGTGTTGCCAGCCTATTTTCTAGAAAATAAATTATTCAAACGGCTTCAATTCAGTTAGAAGTAGCTGCTTCTAAAGTTGCCATAAACATTATTCGACACAAGTACTGTGGATTTTCCCCGAACTCGAACTGTAATTGTCAGTGTTGCCAGTCTATTTTGTAAAAATTAATGCTTAAGTGGCTAAAATGTAATGAAGGGACCGGAGCGATTGCGATTGTTAGTAGAATCGCAGCTCTAACTTGTCTTTAGCTTTGTTATCAAGTGGCCTAAAAATGTGTCTCCATCTTTTGTCTTCCTCGTACAACTCAAACAATTGCTCTGCATAAACACCAGTAAGCAAAGAACACCGTACATTTGCGCAAGAATTATTTCGTGAGCTAGTGCAGACGAGAGAAAACAAATACTGGCAACCATGCTCAAGAGACTGACGCACGCAACACGTCTTATTTTCTGAATGTGATGCAATCTACTGGTCATAATAATAATTCACACTTCGAAATGGGTGTCGGAATTGGGGACACTGTCGGAATTTGGAGCAAATACCTGACTAGAAACGACGAAAACATAGCTATAAACGAATGCAATGTATAGAAGTTAATAGAATTTGCACAATTACGTAGCAGAATGATAGATGAAGGAATAAACAATTTTTGAAGAGCATAAAGGTGTTAAACAAC
>JAGDQP010075384.1:0-10169 GCA_022664845.1 Lepisma saccharinum | reverse complement strand
ATGTGTGTCTATGTACGTATGTATGTGTGAATGTATATGTATGTATGTATGCGTTTATGTGTGACTAATGGGATGTATGTATGTGTGTATTGTTTGATAAACGGACGATGTAATATTTATGGAATTTATTGATGATTTTATCTAATGTATGAAGGTTGAAACATTTCATATGTTACTCTTTTCTATGAATTATTTTAAGTCTGTTGGTGTATTAGATTAGACATTTAAGCTTGTATTTTTGTTGTTGCTGTTTTTTTTATTCTTATTATTCTTTTTTTTGTCTTTGTATTTTTTTCTTTATATATTGTATACTATAACTGTAGCAGTGTAAACCTTCATTAAGTGGAGAATGAATTTCTCTGTAGAAGGTAAATAATAAATAAATAAATAAATTTGAGATAACAGTCCAAAATGTACTATGTAGTGGGTAAGCACAATGCATACGTTACTTACCTATTACATATCAGATGGACGCTGTGATTTTACGACGTGTTATGTGTGCTTGTGGCAAGACAAATTATGGTGATTTCGATACAAATTACGCAGTTTTTGCATTGATGTGCTCTTAATTAGATCACTTTATATTAATTCTAATTTACATTCTAAGATTCTACTCTTAATTACGCCATGTGGTCTGAGGCGTTAGGCCAATGCCTCGCAGGACGGAGGGTCAGATCCCGGCAGGGCCATGGATGTTCGTGGATTTTAACTAACAGGGGCTTAACAATACAGTCGTGACGGGTCGAAGTCAAAAGTTACGGGAATGGCCCATACAAAATGAAGTTCACATTTTTTTTCGTAATTAAATAGCATTTAAATCATTATATGCACATCCTACGTAGAAGAAATTGTCTCAATAACATTGCGTTAGAAGCAAAAAGTAGTCGAAAACTAAGTCTCACGTGACATTTGTGGGCAAGGCCTGTCCTCTGTGTATTTCGCTTTTTTTCGTCCTGTAACTCAAAATTAGTAATTCTTGAACACTAAAATACAAGATGTTCCATATCTGATGTCTTTTCTCTCTCTCTCTCTCTCTCTCTCTCTCTCTCTCTCTCTCTCTCTCTGTGTGTGTGTGTGTGAGAGAGAGAGAGAGAGAGACACACACACACACATGTCGTGTATCATTCAACTGAACTTGAACCTTGTATTTCTGTGCTTTCTTCTAGATTTTTCTTTTAGAGTGTGAATAAAATGTGGATTCACGCTTTGAGAATATTTATTATAAGTGTGCAACCATTTCAAACTTTGACGAATTCTGCAAGAGCATCAGCATAAAAGGAACAGCAGCTAACGGGTGCAGAATGTGACGTCTCATGCATCTGTATTAAAGGCTCGGAACAGCAGGGATCACACCTGGTGCTAGGAGTCGTCGGATCGATCCCTGCTCATGCCGTGTGGACTTTGTGGTGGACAAACACCGTGTACGTAGGTTTTCTCGGGGTGCTCGCGTTTCCTACCACTTTCTTCATTCCAACAATTCATCCCATCATCCATACGGCCTGAGCCATAGTTGCCTGAAGGCCTTAAAATGAATTAAAGTTCAAAGCAGGGATGCAGCTGCGCTTTCGAATTAAGGTTCTCGCAAACCCATTTCTCTTACGTCGTGTGTCCTCGGTCAGAGAAAGGATGGAAATAAGCTTTTATATAAAATACGCTGAGTTTGCATTATACTCGTGGAAGTATTATTGTTAATTCTCCAAGTATAATGCAACAGTTTATTTATTCTTATGTTTCATCCAGTTCTGTTCTTTTGTGAACATACAACTGTACTACGTAAATTAGCAGATTTTAAATAAATGAAGCGAGAACTAGAATACGAATGAAAGAACAAAAAGCTACAAAACCTTAACCTTTACCTACATGTCAAAAGCGTACTGTAACACCTAACATTTGCACAAGTCCTATAGGAAAAGTTGAAGAATTTGGTTAGGTTAGGTGAAAACTCTTCCATCACTTCACGCGGGCTTTGCGCCAAGAACAGTGGTTCCAGAACAAAGTGTTTCGAAGATTTATATTTTGCTCAGAGATTGTAGATTTTAGGGCCCTGTAGCCGGGAAATTATAAATCCTGAGCAGTTAAAATTTACATGTTGTGCATGACTTTTGAAGCCCTTTAAAAGGTACTGAGTCTCGCCCAGAAGTAAGATTATAAGGTTCGGGTACCTGCCTGGCTAGTGAACAGTTATCAAGACTTCTGCGGAAGGTAAAATTAGGCTTATTTTTTTATGTGTTCTTCCTTAAGTAAGTGTATGAACGACAATTGGAGAAATGTTATTTTAATGTCTTTTATATCATATTCAGCCATTTTCTATCCACTGTTGTAAGAAGGCCTCCCGCTTTTCTTTCCTTCTTTCCACGTATGTTATCTGCTGCTATGTTTATCATTTTTCGGAATTTGTTTGAAGACAAACATGTTTACTTTGTACTGTATCTGCCAGAAATGTTGACCAAATTCTAACCTAAGCTGCTTTTAGTAACTATATAAAATGTTTATGTCCATTAGCCAAATAAGTGTTCTCAGCCAAGTCTGGTTATCGGCATCATTACATATCGACATAACCAGTGCCGATATCTTCTAACATACTGTAATCCTTATTTATGTACCAATACATTCTACTTATATCTTATCTAGTTCTTGTTTAATTTCGGTTTTACGATTTTATTTCTGATTTTACAGCTGAAGAGGATGAAGTCTTTGTCCGAAGAGAACCAGAAATTAAAAGGCCAAGTTACAGAATATGATAAAAAGATCGCTACTTTACAAAAGTGAGTAAAATTTTTATCTTCTCTTTGTTAATATAGTGCTTGTTGAGAAATTGGTTGTTAATTCTTATGTACATAATATCGTTGTGTATATGGAAACAGGCCAAAAGAGATCCAGAAAATGGATCGGTTGGTGATTGGAATACCGGTAAGGAATTTTTTCGAATTATCACAGAATTATTGAGCAAACAGCATGATCTCTTTATGCTTACTTTGTATTTTTCGAAGGTTGACTGAACTGAACGACATTATGCTAATGTTTAGACTCCCAAATTCACCGCCTGTACAGGTTTTCCTGTGTATTCACATAGTACGAGTAATTATATACGAGTCCCTATACAGTTACTAGTACGGAAGTTTGTCGTACCCTTAATAACTCAATGATAGAACCACTGCTTTGAAAGCGGGAGACTACTGTTAGATTCCTTACCGGTGTAGCACCTAATTGTTCTGTACATCTTTGAACTTAATGAACAATTATTTTTCACTTCTCTTTCGTAGTCTCATAGAGATTTAGGACAGACCAGAAAAATGAAAACTACATTACCTGATTAATTAAAGTAGTCGCCGTCTGCATCCACACACTCAGGTAACGATTAGATTCCGTGGCGAAAGAAGTCTGGAGTCTGCGATGCGAAAAAATCCTCAACTACATGTTGCACCGCCTGATCATCAGGGAAGGTCTTCGCTGCCAAGAAGTGATCAAGATGCCGGATGAGGTGGTAGTCAGTGGGAAAGAGAGATCGGGGAGTACGCTGGGTAAAGAAGGGTTTCATACTGCAACTCATGGAGAGCCTGCACTGTTTTTTGCGCGACGTGTGGGCGGGCATTGTCATGCAACATGAAGACACCATGTCTGTTGACCATTGCTGGATGATTGCGGACAGGTTTGCGGTGCATTTCATACAGTTCAGCAAAGTAACTATCTGCAGTGATGGTTTCATTTCGCCTGAGAAAGACATGATTGCTCACTCCCACCATAGATCACCATACCAGCAACAACACCTCCCGTAGGTGGAAAGGTGATTTAGGACACCATCTTGAAAGTTGACCACGATCCAACCATTGTCCTGACCATGTACGATTGTCATAGCAGATCCATTTTTCATCTTCAGTGACAATCCGATACAGGAAACCTTCCCGCTTATTCCTTACACGTAGACCTCCAGACGTCGATTCTTGTTGACCGGTGTCAACTCATGTGGCACCCATGAGTCCAATGTTTTTACCTTACCGACCGCACGGAGCCGCGGAATGCCACTGGTATGTTTTATGCCCAACTCATCTGCAATGGCACGAACACTTCCGAGAGTCCGCTTCCACGGTGTTCGTGAGCAGCTCATCCGAACATGATATCAGTCGGTTGCAGTGTTGTATGTGTTGTATCACCGGAACGAAATTTGATAAACCAACGACGAGTGGTGCCATTCCTGTCCCAAATGCACTGTTAATATTTTTCCGGGTTGCTGTGCAGAATGCCCGTTTGAATTCATAAAAAACAAACAAACAAACTCGCAGTTGTATGTTCTCCATGGTGCACTTTCATACAACCTGTTCAACAAACCACTGACTTCTGACTGCATGGGTACCCCAGCCGTATACAGAGTTTGTGACGTTAGACGCGTGACCTTACTCGATCCCTCTGTTGTGCTGCTGAGGTGCGTTTCCCACAAGGCGTCAAGGCGGTCATTTCATTCACACCAACCTAATATAAAACTTGTTTTATAGCCAAGGTCGGAACCCGAAGCCCGACCTTCTTTTCACACCAGCAAATTGGATTCTCTCTTTCAATATTTTGGTGTTAATTGTCTTCTTTTTATAATCTTTAGTTTCTCAGTTTTAATATCAGTATCTCGTGTCTGATGTCAAGTAATAATAATAATAATAATAATAATAATAATGCGTTAAGTCTGTGTGTAGTTTGTCAATTAATAGAAGAATGTTTGTCTAATTGGTAAGTTTATGTGAATTCCATTGTTTTGTAGGGAACTTGAACACTTCAAGCGTTTCTCACCTGCTAGAAGTACACAAAGTCCTGGCACCTTTCCTCGTCCTTCACCTCCCACAACTTGGTCATCCTCTCCAAACACTAATCAACCTAACAATTTCCAAAGGCCGCAGCAATCATCTCAGGTAACAATGGTAGAAATAAGAACTGTATTGTTTCTTTTTAGATCTTTCTTAGTACCGTTGTCGTTATGCGGACGCCATACCGTGTCCATAGTTGTTCATTTCAGTGGTCCTAAATGTTGGAAATACCAAGACTGTTTAGTGTGCGAAAGCTGTGGGGAAGTACACGTGACGGTGGAAGAACTTTGAAATGGAGATGGACAAAACCAATGTTTATTTTTTACTGGAAATCCATGTTTAAAAAACTGAAATAGCAAGATTAATACATTGAGTGTCCACTTTATTACACACAATAGTCCCGTCATAACGTGTGATGTGGGTAATAGATTGTGCAGGTGGGCTATCCTACTTAAAACTTAGTATTTTCGTCTATGTTAGTAACTAACTACTTTGGCCGTGTTAGACATGAAGTTCTTGATCCTGTAAACCGTTAAGTTTCTAAAATCCAGATACATTCAGAGCCTAGTCAGGATTCGAACTTGAAACCTCGGGGAAGCTGGCAAAACTTTGGCAAACTTTATTTGTATATGGGCCAGTCTAGTAACTTTGGACTTCGGCCCGTCACGATTCGCCCTTTAGCTGTTAAAATCCACACCCATGGCCCTTCCGGGACTCGAACCCGGGACCTTCGAGCCGATGGCCTACTGCCGCAGACCGCTCGGCCACCCGGCCGGCTCGGGGAAGCTGGCTTAACGCCGTAGATTACACGACCATCAGGGACGTTGTTTCGTGTGTATTCTCACTGTAACATGTATGGTATAATTGAAAGGGGTTAGATAAATAATTGAACGGCTTTTGTTGTAGGTGCTAGCATTTCCAGAATTGCAACACTGATAAAATTTTCGACGAGGTGTCTACCGATCCTGATTTTTTTCCTAACACCAAGGTCCCTGCAGTCTTCGTTTCTCTCACCTCTTTTCACGTTATCGGCAAAGTTTATTGTTGAAATATTTCAAATTTTAGTGTTGTTAAAGATACAATTTTAAGTGAATCAACTAACTTTTCGCTGTAGCTCTGTGGACCATTGAACTTCTGTACACGAGGTGAAGGTGGTCACTTCAAGCACAATTTACGGGGCTTGTTACATTTACACATATGTACATATACATAACAAGAAAAAACATGTAATCCGTTATTAACATACAAAGTGCATATTAAAATAAACATCCCAAAAGATGCTTCTAGGGTAAAAGGCGAAAAGCTTCGCGTACAGAAGTTCAACGGTCCGGAGGGCTATAGCAAAAGGTGATATACTACCGCGCCGTACTTAATTATAATGTCTTCATTGGTTTTGTGAGTTTTAACTACGGTATATTGTTCCGTTCAAGTCTATTGGATTCATAAATTACCCCCCTACAAATTCGGTAGTAACCTAGTTCGAGGTTTTCAGTTTTACGAGTACAACTTGATTGGATTAAGAAACAAAAAGGCTTCCAGCAAAAAGTGTCTGCCAATCCTAAAATGAAGGTGATGAGGAAGCTGAGGGTCGGGTAGGATTGTGCAGGCAATGTACCATGGCAGTGAGCTCGCGTGACTTCAGTGGCATTCGAATTCTACTGACTTCAATCCAACTGAGAGCTTTATGGGATGAAGTGGAATGGGCGGGCGGTGATAGTGCTAATCTATGTGCGGTGCAAGACGCTATCCTATCTGTGTAGTACAGTACCTTTCAGGAGTTGGTTGCATCATTACCACCCTACGAATTGGGGAAATTGTGATGTCCTAAGGGGTAGAAAGGAAATAGTAGATGCGTGTGCCTAATAAAGTAGACACTCAGTATATTTATTTCGTTTTTTTTTCTTCTTTAGATCATGGCTTTGTTGTATTTCAAAAGGTAGAAGATAATATAACAAAACTACATTTGAATAGTAATTTAAACGAACAAAAACTGAGATTTTAAGAATGTTTCGAAGTTTCATTTTTTAAAGTGGGTTTTAATGAAAAAAACGAAACCGAAATAAAGTTTAAAATATCGTCGTCGGAACTATGTGCCATTTTTTAACTGTTCATTTTTTTCTTCCAGTTTATAGTTCTGTGCATACTGTAGAAAAAATTCATGTGAAAATAACTTCTACTTTTTGAGATATAGCAACTTTTCAGTACCTAAATTGTATTCTAGACTACTCCAGAAACCGGCTTTTTTGGTCTTCCTGAAAAATTCAGTTTGCTACATAGGGGGTATTGCAGTTGCGACGACGATATACTTCCAGTTATACAGCAGCTTTGCCACAGACCTGGAAAGTGAAGGAATTTAATATTGGTCAGGAAGAGGCTAGAAAATAACCAAAAATGAGAAAGAGAAAAAATTATAAATGTTTTAAAACAAATTTGTTTGGGGCATTTTAATAACTATTGGCTTTGGTCCTCCCTGACACGAGTGCAGTGCGTTTTAAAAATCGGAAACATTCATGTTTTTCTAACCATTAAAAGGTACGATTGCATGGTTCATTGTGGTGTTCAAACTCTATAAATATATGACTAGAACACCTGAATAAATTGATGTAGGTGGGTTAGCTGGTAGTGGTAGAGCTAGCACCTCAGTAGATTGACGTACGATAATATGGGGACTAGAGATTACTGTGAAAATTCTCCCTAGACTATTACTATTACCACCTTCAGTTTCTCAAACATCCGAAACCCTACGCTTGGCGTTGTTTACGTCATATTCGAACGCGACCATCTACGTGGTGATGCATACTCGACGGACCACACAACTTATTTCCAAAGTTTCTTTGTCGTTAACTCGATACTGTGCTTCACGAAATCCGAAATAGTTGTGCCCTGATGGAAATATTGATGGATAGTGGATTATTTTTTTTCCGGTGAGTGTGAAAATCAAAATTGAGAAAATACTTATTTATTTACATCTCTTATATTTCTGCATATAAAAGAAAAAAAAATCTTTAAAACAATTTACCGGTCGAAAGACGCAAACCCGTTTTCTTTTAGTGTGAAGTTTCCTTTTGACCGCAAATTTAATAGTAATAATGAAAATGTAAGTAAAACTGAGAGTTGGCACTACAAGTACGTCCGAAGAAGATTCTAACGAGCTATTACTTGTTTTTATAGGACAAATAGCTAAGATGTACCTGTCTCTCAAAATGGCCAAAGGAACTTGATCTGACCCACTTTCGATCCGAAATCTGAAACTTTGCAAATATGTACTAATGCCTCTAAGATAAGATGCATATTTCGGAAACCCTACCTGAGTTTATTTGGGGGGCTGAGTTAGGGATAAATGAAGCAAAAAGTTTGTTTTGTTTTTTTCGGCAAAATTTTAGTTTTCCCGCCAGCTTTTCGAAACTATGAAAGGCAAAAGTAAAACCGAGTATCGGCAGTGTGAGTATGTTCGGAGGCGACTTCGACGAGATGTAAATTGTTTCTGTGCAGTAATTAGTATCTGAGATATAGCGAACAGTAACTCGGTCACATTCACTACATCGAGGACTATATGTACGTAACTACTGATCCGAAAATTCTCAGCCAACTTACGTAGCAACTAAGACAATGCAGATATTGGGAACTCCATTTGTGTTAGTTTGGGGGCAGTTAGAAGGGGACGTTGGACCAGGGGTGTCAAAAGATTCAAGTATAGTAATTATTATTATTGTACATTCGCAGAATTCACTGAAAATACTTAAAATATACTCAGAAAAGTTGTTTCGTCAAAACAGACAGGTTTATCAAAGTAGTAAATATATCGATATTTCTCGAAAATAAAGCCACTGGAATAATACCCATCTTCCAGAACTACAAATCTGGAATAATATGAGCTTGTGAACGTCTTTAGATGGGTTACGCACGTAAGGGATTAATATTATTCACCATTTGCGCAGTTGTACACTCAGATTCATAGAAGATGGCCGATGGGGAAAAGTAAAGTCTGGAAATTGCGCAATCTGGCAACACTGGGTTAATTAATTTGGCTCAAAGGTCACTCATAAACAGAATGACTACAAAGTATAATTATCTTTCAAAGACGTGATATTTTTGCTTCTGAGAGCACTTTTAAGGCTGATATTAGCGAATTGTATTTGTAAATACTTGTCAGCTTGACGTCGTCGTACATGTTGCTATTTTCCTCTTATCTTTATTCTTGTTAAGTTTTGATAATGTTTAAGTGTAAAATGACCGCCATGTGCTGAAGTTGAAACTTATTTGTAAAGAAATGCACAGGGTGAACAGAATATATGAACCGTTTATTTTAAATCTACATGAAATATAGGCTCGGTATTCTTATATTGTGCACCTTACCGGACTTAAAAAGTGTACATCGTGGCCATTTTCTATGAATCTAAGTGTACATTATTTTCGTAAATCAGTTTGAAATATTGTGTGAGGTTTGAGAAAATTGTTTACTGGAAACATTAACGAACCCAGGTAAAGAGAAATGTCAACTGCTACATTGAAATGTGAATATCGTTCTTCCGAAGTTTTTTCAGTTATTCAATATCTTCCTTTCATCTTTAATCTTCCCATTTTCGGGAATTTTTCCCCAAAAATATTTTTTAGGATTTTATCCATTACCAGGTGAGAGCTATCTTGATGGACGACTGCAATGCCCTAATGGATGCAAGATGTAGCGCGTAGTCTGCGTGGAAATTTGACGTAGCATCTCCAAACAGTACTGGATTGTTGCAACTGTAACTTGCCGTTACTTTGTCATCATTCAGATTATTAATCGATGCCCACGCTTATCCACTGCCTGCCGCTGGCACGTGAACATTCGACAAGGACAGTTGCAGCTGCCACACTAGCTCCAGCGAATATGCCTATATTATCCGGCCACAATCAGATCCACTTAAATGTTAACACTTAAAAACACTCGCGAACTATCCTGTATCAGATTGCTGATATTTGAGATCGTTGCGCCAGTGGGAGACGGTGAAGCACCCTTGGTGTTCTGGATACAATGCTAATCGACAGGGTTCATACACTACCTGGAAAAACTGGAAAACCTGGAAATCTCAGGGAAATTGATTTTGGAAGGAAAAATCCTGGATAATTCAGGGAAATCGATCATGTCTAGTAAAAAACCTGGAAATATCAGGGAAATTAAAACTGAAATATTCCAGTTAGGGAAATATTTTTCTATAAACATTATTAGGGAAAGAAAAACTAGAGTAAATATTTTTGTTCATATTCAGGTAAGTTTACAATTTGTGGGTGGTTGGAGGGATTGTTTGTCCCCTGTTGGGAGGATGATTAGGGGACTCTTCTGTTGGTGTGTTGTTTTATTACTCTGTCTTTTGTCTGATATTTCTTATTTGTATAACC
>JAGDQP010075383.1:0-10169 GCA_022664845.1 Lepisma saccharinum | reverse complement strand
ATCATAATATCTAAGAGCACCCACGCTTTTATTTTCCGATTCATAAGATTAATTCGATTTATTACTTTTTTACTTTTTAGTCCATGTTAAAGAAGTGTGTTTTTTAAAAATCCTTTTTTAATTAATTTTTTTTAGAAAAATTAGGCTTAAAAATGAGTAATGAATTGTATAAAATTGGATTTTTAAGCCAACTTTTAGGGGCGAATGATTGAATATAAGGCTGCAAGTTTTTGGTGATATTTAGACCTACGAACCGAATGTATGTATGAAAAAAATCATGGCCCTAAATCACACCTTTCTTTTTCTACGGGGGTTCAAATATGGTCCTTCGCCGAAAAATGCCAGATTTTAGGCTTCAATATCTCAGATGGGTCCTCATGTAAAAATCTGAAATTTAGTGTCAAGGAAGCCTTGTAGGCCTATGTGCCCAGCTTACAAAAGAAATAGCAACTTTTATTTCAAAATGGTTTAGTCAGAACAAGCGGATTTTCTTCGTCATATGCAAATGCGAATGTGGTATATTCACAAAGGCCACCATGCTTTTGTGAAGGAGTTGAATACAAGGCTGGAATTTCTTTTGTGATGTTTGGAACTATAAACAAGATGACTGTATACCAAAAACCGTGGCGTTGAATCATTTCGTTTTTTTGCTACAAGAGTTGAAACATGGCCCTTTGCCGAAAAATGCCGGATTTCAGGCTTAAATATCTCAAATGGGTCATCATAAAAATATATTAAATTTGGTTAGGGAGAATTCTTGTATGTGCTCAAATCACATTAAAAATGGCAATTTTTATTTTAGAGTGGTTTGGTCTAGAAAAGGCAGTTCATTTAAAGTTCAAATTGTGCCCTTCAAGTAGCGTAATAATATGAAGCTACATATAACCCGCTTCTACTGATCAAACCACTTAGAAATTAAAGTTATAATTTTGGTTGTGAGCTGAGAGCAAACAAAGCTTCCTTTACACCAAATTTGCGTGCTTTTTAGGAGGATCCATCTGAGATATTTCAGCCCAAAATCCGGCATTTTTCGACGAAGGGCCATGTTCGAACTCCGTAGAAAAAAAGGTATGTAATTCAGCCCAACGATTTTTTCTATTCAGACACTCTGATAGTAGGTCTAAGCTTTACAAATGATTACAGCCTCATATTCAACTGCTTCACAGAAAAACAGTGGAATTTGTGAATATACCACATTTTCATTTGCATAGTATGACGACGAAGAAACTCCTCTTGCACTGACCAAACAATTTCGAATAAAAATTGCAATTTTTTCTGTGAGTTGGGCACATACAAAGCTTCTTTGACACCAAATTTAAGATCATTTAATGAGGACCCATCTGAGATATTTAAGTCTAAAATCCGGAATTCTTCGTAAAGGGCCATGTTTGAACCCCCATAGAAAAAGTGGATGTGATTTAGGACCATGAACTTTTGCATGCAAACACTCTGTTGGTAGATATAAAAAGCACAAAAATTTGCAACCCTATATTGAACTCCTTCGCCGCAAAAAAATTGCTTAAAAACCCAATTTCTTAAAATTTCTTTACTTATTTTTCCGCCTATTTTTATAATAAAGGAATATATTTGGAGAAAAGATGACTCCCATCTATAAATTACGCTTCAGGAGCTACACAACGGTTTTTGTTTCAGCTCTCCAGCTCTTCTGGTTTTTGAGATATTCAGATTTCGGTACATGTCTACGGAAGGCGAACTTTTTCTCAAGTCTAGTTTTTGAAACTCTTCGTTTTGATTGGCCAATGAATGCACGCATGAGACGGTGCTCCAAATGGGAATCTCTGTAGTAGCAAACTACCGCCGTAAACAAGTTGGGGGAAGAACGTTAACAACACTTTCGCGTATTCCCACCGCTAAACGGGGGCTGCGCCCCCTCCCCTTCGCGGTTGACGCCGCCCAGCTCCCTTCGGACGCATCGTGCGCTCTTGCACTCCTTGCAAGATAATATACGAAAAATGCAAGAAAGCAATTATTAATAATAAATTTGAATATATAAAATATTTTTTGTAAGAAAAAGAATAAAAAATTTTGCTCCCCGCCGGGAATCGAACACGGTTTTTTAATTTTGTAAGCCAACATCCTACCAATGCGACACGCTAGGACCTGGCAAACGGTGGTTTCGCCGTTGTATTTACATTCATTCCATGACATCTAGCCTACATAGGGATTTACATTCAGTGAACCGTACTTTAAGAGCTTCAAATACTCGACTATAAAAGAAAAATCTCGCCTACGAGAGCAATAAGGGCATAGAATTTTTATCAAAAGTTGTTCTGATATCCTCAGACATGTAGGAACTCAGGTAGAAGAAACAAGTTTTTTTTTTTAAATAAAAAAATAGTGATGCAACCAGTGTTGGATGATTTGACCCGTTGGAAATACGCTATCACTGAAAAGACTAGGGTTCCTTACCCGCTCGCACCAACATTTTATTTTTCTAGAGTACCAGCACTGCTTATTAATACAAAATAAATTGTACCGGTTTATTCACATCTTTACACATTTAATGTCTACAGAAGTGATCAAAACTTGACTTATATGAGAGTGGTGCACTCTTTTTCGCAGTGCAATAAATTGTGACAGTATTTAGATTTAATATATACCAAATTATCTATCTGCCTTCAAATACTGTTATTGTTGTCTTTAGTAAGTTAACAAAACTTGCGGTAGGGGACTTTGATGTTTGCTTTCACGCAACGAACGTAAAGCAACAACTATTAAATATTTAATTATGACGAGGAGGAAAACAATAATTAAAAAGGAAGAACAGATTAAGGTATTTAGAAATTTAGAAAAAGGATTGTTGTTTTTCGATCATTGTTTTAAATTTCAGATGAAAAGAAGCATAAATTATAGTTTATATAATAATAATAATTCTTGTTTTAGTATTTTACTCTATTCTCATTTAACGAATGTGATATTTCTCCGACCTTGGGATGTGTTAAAATTATAAATAAATATAATCATAATATTCTTATCTTTCACCAAAATAAAGTGCTGTTACCGCCCATTAAATTCATTTTATCTTATCTTTCACAAAAAAAATAGATATTTATTGAACTTGTAAATATACTGGAATCTAAATTTTTAATATTAACAGGTTTTTAATAATCTGATATTTGGGTTTAATTAATCATCTTTGGAATTAATTTATATTTCATATTGATGTTTTCCTTGCTTTTTATAGTTAAAATGTCTTTTTTCAAACATATGTGGCATGTATTTTATTATTATATTAATTTTACTGCATGATTGTATATTGTGATTCTTGCATGTAATTAACATTATCCTGAGTGACATGTTTGGGCATCCTATGCTGTAATGTCTTATACCAGAAATAAATATAAAATAATAATAATAATAATAATAATAATAATAATAATAATAATAATAATAATAATAATAATAATAATTAGTAGTAGTAGTAGTAGTAGTAATAGTGGTGGTGGTGATAGTAGCAGGAGTTGTAGTAATAGTAACTGTAGTTGTTGTAGTAGTAGTAGTAATTAATGCAGTAGTTGTGGTGGTGGTATTAGTAGTGGTGGTGGTGGTAGTAGTAGTAGTAGTAGTAGAAAAAGGAGGAGGAGGAGGGGAAAAGTAGAAGTTTTAAAACACATAATTGCTACTTTAAATCTTAAAAAGAAGAAAATTAATTAACATTACACTATGGAGAAAGTCCTAGTAAAACAAAGAATATAAAAAGCAGATTTTAATAAAGGTAACTAAATTAGAGAACTGCATTAAAAAAGCAAGTTTTCGTAGACATTTGACTGGTTGGCATGTGAAATCTTTCTATGAAGATTCTTTAAAGTGTAGATCGTTTTTCTTTACAAAAAAAAAAGTCTATTACAATAATCCATGCTGCATCATTATTATTCTTTACATGTAGAACTTCCCCTACTTCGAAAAGCCAAAGTTCAACAAACTGAATCCACCAATGGGACACGGGGGACACCAAATATACGTTTTTAACTTGATAATGTCACATTTACGCTACGCGTTCTATAACAGCAAGCTAACTAACCACAACTAATTAAATTCAAATGTGCTGCTTTCTGGACCAGTAATAGGACTGAGAGGTGGGGAAGCTAATGATCTGAATGTTGTGAATTAGTTTTCTCCATACATAAAGGCCAATCCGAACTTCGTTAACGAATACATGAACAGAATTCAATAAAAGAATGAGCACTGCTTGTAGTATGGTGTCTTAATATTCAATTAACTGAAATTCCAATAAGTCAGACATATTCCTCATTGTCAGAATGTAAACACTAATTTCAAAGAGCACAATTCCACTTGATTTGAACGGAATATTTTATATTTTAATAGTGAAAAGAGGAATCACTCTTTTAGAGTGTAATTTCTTCGGAGATAAGATGAGAAATTTCCGGAAATCTATGGTAGTTCATTTCGATGGAAACGTAGGCATAATATTTATGTGAATTTCCATCTATTCAGATAAAATTTTCATCGTTTGAACATGAAAACGACGCAATGAAATTTTGAAAATGTAAAAAGATGTAAAAGGAATATTTATCCATAAGTAGTAAGGAAGAAAAGTAATGTACTTACGAATGGAAAGGAGCAAAAGACTTAATCTTGGGGAGATTTGAACTCGTTACTTTCAGGCCAGGATGCTGGACACTTCAGTGCTCCCATACTTGATTCTCTGGGCATTGAGAATCCTATCAATTGAGTACCAGAGTGTCCTTGGTACTCGTGGGCACTTTGGGAAGGTAAAGGAGATCGAGCGTGCGACTGATCACCCCATCTCATTTCCTACCGTAGATCGATAATATTACGTAGAGCGTTATGCTCCACGTCTCCCATGCGCCGTTTATAGCGCGTGCGTATCGCACAGGGGATATAGTCCGGTCAAAAATCTGAAACCCGTGTATCGCACAGGGGATATAGTTCGGTCAGAAATCTGAAACTTGGAGGTGGGGGACTTTTTTATTTCTGATACTTAATCTCTATGTATTTTTGAAGAAATTTAGGGAGGAATCACTTTCTGTTTGGTGGCTTTAGTCGCCATCTTGGAAAATTGCGGCCGATTTTCACTTTTTTGATCATATCTCGATAACTGTTGGAAATATGAAAAAATATTTCAAACCAAAGTTAGTAATCATGAAAAATACATCTTTTTGGTTCTTATAATTTTTATAACTTTTGTCGTATTTCTTATTGTTTCCGAGAAAAACTTAAATTAAAAACCATAAAATTTAATTTTTTGGTCTATAAATTTATTGAAAAACGAAGAATGGCTTAGAAATACAGTATGTTTTAAACGACAGAGATGCTACCAAAGACCAAGTTGCAGTTGCAGGAGAGAATTTTATAATTGCTTTGTATGGTTAATAAAAAAATAAAACATTAGATGAGCACAGATTTACATGTGCTACCACCATACTGCTAAAATCAAGCTGCAAAGTAATTTTGATTTAGCCACGCTAGCCCAAACATCAACTGCTGCTTCCCAAGTTCGGACGTGGCTTGGGAATGATTTGGATCCTTGTCAATGGGGATGGAGGTTGGTGGGTAATTCACTACAACCTATACCAACAACTCTTCCGCCAGCACCAGAGAAAATCATGCACTTAATATTTTGCAATTGTAAGAACTCCTATGATTCTTATGAGTGCAAAAGACCAGGCCTGCATTGCTCAGCAGTGTGTGGTAAATATGAGGGATTGTTACAACATGAATACTCGCCAGAAGTGGACATAGATGAACCAGAGATGCAAATAGTCAAACTTGGTGAATAATCAAAATGTAATACTTATTAATAAATAATTATAAAATTTGAACTAATAAAACATATAAGCTCATTATAGTTTTAAAAAAAACAAACAAACGTAGAGAAGAAGGCTTAATCAAGATCGATTAACTTTCCCATCTTGAAGAAGACTGATCTACGTTTTAAAAGTAATTTCCATTATAAACTTTCAGAAACTAAAAAGAATCCAATTTTATGATTTTTAATTTAAGTTTTTCTCGAAAACCGTAAGAGATAGAACAAAAGTTATAAGAACCAAAAGGATGTATTTTTTTATGATTTTTAACTTTTGTTTCAAACATTTTTTTCAGATTTCCAACGGTTATCGAGATAGGCCTATGTTCAAAAAAAAAGAGAATCGACCGCCAGCTTCCAAGATGGCGGCCACTAGCCACCAATAAGAAAATGGCTTCTAGGCTAAAGTTTAACCTATATTTTCAATGTCAGTCATAAAAAGGTCCTTTAGTATTATGAACGGGGTTCAAGTGTCTGACTGGACTAATAGCTTTACTTTTTTTTACCCATTCTTTGTTTTTTACCTTCCTGACAGCTATTTAACGCCTTATCAACTCAGCCAACCGGCCAAGTGCGAGAGTACGCCTTCGAAATGGTTTATTTCGTCTCGTCAAGTACCTGAGTACCACGTTCAACACTGCTAAAATATTTCGAGACAGTCCTGGAGAAAGCTAGACAATCATAGTTGCCTGGAAATGTCAATTCCTTTGCTAATAATAACCATCCATCCTACAGTTCTTAGGAATTGTGGGAGCAAGAGAAAAGTAACTGCAGAAATCTGAAGGAGACTTGAACACGGGTTTTCCAGTTAGAAGTCCAACGTTGTACTGACTTCACTAAATTTCTACTTGAAAGAAAACAGTATAGGGTGTCAGAAGTACGTTGCCTGAATCCCAAAGACAAACTAAGCTGATCCCACGACTTACGCCTCATTTCAATCATTTTTGTATTTGTCAATTAGCGTTCGGAATTTGGCGGATGCTTGTTGTTGGTGATATAAGTGCAGAATATTGTGAAGTAGAAGATTGTTTTTGTAGATGTGGAAGATGCGAAGAAAAATTCAAGGGAGCCATTAAAAGTATCACTTGGCAAGAGTTTCACGACTGCTTTGAAAATGGAAAACACATTTAGACTGCTGGTTTTCATCAAATAGAAAGTACTTTGAAAGTGATTCAAGTTGTAACACTCAAAAATAAATACACGCAATTTTATTACAAAATTTCGGTTTCTTTTAGGTACTCCCTCGTGTGTGGTAGGAGATGTGATTCTGTTGTAAAGTTTCTGGGCTGGGCTTGGTAGTTTTACTCTGCATGCTATGCGTAAAGCATGACGCTCTAAAATTTTTAACTTACGGTAGATGTGGTGAGAAGCGGCAATCCATGCTGTAAGTCCATAGATTAACACTGATCTAAGAAATACCTTATATGTGTTTAGAATGGCGTTAGGTTTTGGTCCCCATGTTGTGCCAGTGAATCTTTTTAAGAGCTTCAGTCTATTGTTAACTTTCGTTATGATTTTAGATAGATGAGGACGCCACGTGAGATGATAGTCTACAATGAGGCCTAGGTATGTGACCGTTTTGGATGGTTTTATTGGTTCATGGACAGTGAGGGATAGGCAGTTGGGGTTTCTGTAGACTTTTCAGCGGCGTTTAGGTGGGATGAAAACGATTGCTTGTGTCTTATGGGAATGTATGGTGAGTCCCCACTTATTGCACCAGGAAGTGAAGGTATTGATGGCATCGTTCATGGTGCGGTTAATGTGCTGGATGGTGGAGGAAGGCGGTGTGATATTCATATTGAAAAACATTTATATTGGAGGGTAATTGCTGTAGGTTGGGAACTAAGAGAAGATAAAGAAGTGGGGAGAGGGCGGAGCCTTGAGGGATTCCGCAGCGTAGGAATACTGGATGAGAGGTACTGTGGTTAATAAATATGTATGCTATAGGATGCTCTTCATAGACAAGTAGTTACAGAAAATGAATACGCACAGGGCAGATAAAATATACATTGGAGTAAACATTCAAAAATCAAGTTTATGTACACAATATATGTTTGATTTGGTTTAGCGGTTGTTTTCCTCATTTCGTTCTCCTCTTTTGATATGGAAATAGAGTATTGTGTATCTTGTGTTGCAGTCTTCAATTATGGTATTTTAAATTAAAATAAACTTATCAGGAAACATATTTTAATGTATCGAATTCCATTACAAATTTCTGATTAATTGTGGAGGTTAGAGAAGTAGAAAATAAAGTTAATGACTCAGAAACAGACTAATTAGTACCATGAACAATACTTTGCTATACGATCTTCTTGACTCACACACCTATCGTGTGGAAATGATTGTGGCAATTTTCTTTTATTTCGTTTTATAGATTTTACGCGGAAAATTGTAGCAATTAACGCACACAGAACGCGTGAAAAAGAGTACAAAAAGTACACAGGAAGTTATTAAAACTTGTCTCATTTGAGATGTGCATAAGGCTTTTAAAAAATGAAAATAAAAGAAGTATATATATTTCACGGTTTAATTGTGTGTTAGGCTGATGAGAGTGTGGTTGACTTTTCTACAACAAAATCTATCAGACTAAACGCACTGCATGGAAATTGAACTGGTGTGAGACTTACTACAAATTATCATTTCCTCTGCTTCCGCTCTTCTAAAAGAAAATTCAACTGTGCATTTTGCTGAATGCGGATTTGAAAGCAGGATCGATAGCTGCTCCGCGGAAGCGTTGCGTTTCCTCTATGTCAGACTAAAATTTATTTGCATCTGTGCATGTGTCGAGTACGTAGATTTATAGACTCCAGTGTCTCAGAGAAGAGGCGTTCTCTATTTCTAGCTGGAATTCTAATTGGAATCGTACTACTGACGAGAATAAGGTTCTTCAGAAGATAATAGAGTCTTGTCAACCTATGACATTTTTGAAAACCTCAAATAATGTTTTTAAATGTGAAGATGACTTTCATTGAAATTAATCGTATTATATACAGTATGTTTCTTTGCATGAATACTTTAGTATGTGTATTAGCATACACTTCTCTATTACTCATACAAACTCATGCTTTTCAATCATGTTTGCTAATTCGCCCAACCCAACTTGCAGATTGACAGCTCTTCGATCTTATGTTAACGGCGCAAACTTAAGTGTCATTAACGTACTAACCAAGCCTACGAACTTTCAAGGACGGGGCCTAAAGTTTTTTCTGAAGTGTTCGAATCATCGCATTCACTGAACCACGTATACAGGGAATCATTCAGAACCCTTAATGCATTTTCCTTCTATTTCTGGAATGACCCTTTGTCCAAGATAGTTATGCAAAATTTGTTTCTGTTCCATTCACCTCTACAACGTTTGGTGTCATTAAAATTACCACATGTCTTAGTCAGGGCCTACATAATCGGCATGTACGTTGCTTTTCATGTACTATAAGTTAATCCAGATGTAGCAGATGTGTACATTTCTGCCATATTTGATTCATACTTTCCAGTTTTGTAAATATTTAGTACATTTTTTCTGTAATTTTAAATCTATATTTTAGTGCACTAAAAAAAAAAAAAAAAAAAAAAAAAAATAGCTGTGTTAATTCAACTTGTAATGAATTTTTCATTACACGGAATTATATTTTGTAAAGTGAGGTGAATATGTACAATTTCTGTATATTATGTGTTAGGTAAGATTGGCCAATCTATGTAATTAAGCGCTTATAGTGTTAGGTAAATATGCAATTTAAATTTCGTTTAGCGAAATTATTATTATTATTACTATTTTTTAAGAGAATGTAAATAATTTTTGTATTTAATCTTTCTTCTTTATTTTAGGAAACAACGTATAGTTTGTTGGTGTATTTAAAGTGTGTATTTCGTACTCGTGTATATTTACTGTTTTAATTTCTCTGTGTTTCTTTCTTAGTTCTTCCAAGTATCTTTTAAAATAAAAAAAAAAGATTTTTTTTTGTGCAAGGAAATGTTAGAAGTTACATGACTCTGAAAGTTCGTTTGGCCCCAAGCTATCACACATGGCCAGCATCTTGTTTTCGCTTCCCCCCTCCTTCTGAGAGAAGGAATTCGTTAAGGGACGCTTTTTTTTCGCGCCCGAGTAGTCAGTCTCGAAGGACGGATCAAGATGGTCAGCTCGAAAGGAAGTGCTACGCAATCTATAATAGGAATACAATAGCGGCCATCGGCTGGAAACAGGCTTTATTGTTTTATAATGGGCTCGAATGGAGTGTATATTTTTTGGTTCTTATAAATGCCGTAATTGTGGCTGAAAGGATAAGCCGATGAATTGGTCGCCAGGTAGGAAATATGTTGTGGTATTTTTATGGAAACCCCAAATGAATATTTTTGTCTCAAGGAA
>JAGDQP010075382.1:0-10169 GCA_022664845.1 Lepisma saccharinum | reverse complement strand
TTTCTTTCTTTTTTCTATTCAATCAAATTTATTACAAACTTGAGCTGAAAGACAAATACATAGTTATTTATACACTTATTGATAATAGTTTTATTTGTTTTTAATTGTTGCATTATTTATGTTACTTTATATGTGTTTATGTCTCTATTTATATTTGTTTCCTTCCCACTTATACACATCTGTTTTCTTACATTGTTCATCATTCACATATCACACACACACATATCACAATCTATTTTAAAATTCTGAATATTAAGTTTATTATTTTAAAGGTAATTGGAGATATAAATGGAAAACTTATTTTGTATTAAAAAATGATGTTATCCTTACTTACTTGCTCTATGGCTTACGGAACTCGCAAGTTCATCGCCACAGTAGCAAGCGATCGCCATTGGGCTCTATCCTGGGCAAGATCAAGCCAGTTTTCACTACAGACACTTATTTCTCCAAGATCCCTTCTAATATTGTCCTCCCAACGTCGTCTCCATCTTCCCAACGGTCTCTTTCCCTCCGGCTTTCCAATCAAGATGAAATATAGTCTGTTTTTTCCCATCCAAACTACATGGCCTGCCCATTTTAGTCGTCGCGATTTAATTATTTTTATATCAGGTGAGTCGTACACTCCGTGTAGTTCTTTATTATGCAGTTTCCTCCAGTCATCTCATCCCGTTTTAACCCATATATTTTTATCGAGACCTTAATTTCAAACACCCGTAATTTATGTTCATCTGCTAAGGTCGTACTCCAACTTTCGCAACCGTAAAGTATTACCTGCAGAATGACAGTTCTGTATATTTTCAATTTCAGCTTCCTTGATATTAATCTCGGGGAAAAAATGATTAATCGGCCAGTACCTACAGGTTCTTCGAAGTGGTAGAGTTCGAGTCCTAAAGGGTCATAAAAATTGTCAGCCTTTAAATAATAATCTAGGAAAAAAATATGAACTTAAAGAAAATAATGGTAGCAAACCAGGGTTGGCAAAAACTGCCCCCACCAAAAAAGTTCTTTTGTTTAAATACTTTACTTTATTTATTTATACTACATATGGATGGATATAAATAAGTTTGTTTCTCCTTAATGTTCTTATGCGGCAGCGAGGTTATGAAGGACAGGACCTACAGCTAAAGCTCAAAGTGGAATCCGAACCAGTACTCGATTTGCACCTGAGAGAGATTGCCCACCACCTGGACTCGAACCCGGAATCCCTTGATTACAAGGCATAAATTATATTAAATTATCGAAGAAGGTTTAATATGTGAAATCGTCACCATGAAATTCACACTATTTGTGGCATTTTTGCTTTTATTTATTGGTTTAAACCAATTGATATTCTGAAAAAATAAAATGGTTTAAACCAGCCAACCCTGCAGCAAAACCCCTCCCCATATAAACTGTCACTCCCACCTACATGAATACCTTCAGAAGTTGAAAATTTCCATACTTGCAGGTACAATATTCTCACTATATGCTAGGAAAATTCCAATGAAAATAATAATAATATGGATGGAATTGTCTACGAATTTTCTTGCTCGTAAATGCACTGTAAAATACCATTTCTTAAAATTAATAAAGCAGTTTTAATTTTTGCACTGAGAAATAATTTTCATACAAATGAAATATCAACATTATTTCATTTTAAATAAAAACATATCGGTTTGGAAATAGGACCACTGATCTTATTTTAAAACCAGCATGTTCTCAATTTGAATAAAAAGAGAAACTTGAAATTTCATACCTAAGAAAATTATTTCTACTCTTGCACAAACGCGCGCATCTGTTGCGTAGTTCTTTAAACTGAGATTCGTCCCTGACGCCGCAGAGTTTTCGCAGACAAACCGCAGCATGTGTGAACTGTTAGTGCGTCTCCCGCACCGCATGTGTGAACTGGGGCTAAAGAAGCACTTGTAATTAGCAATGCAGTTTTTAAAATATATTGTACTTTCTTTAAATAGATTATGTCGGATTTTTTTTTTTTTTCATAAGAAACCGTAAGAGAATATTTAGTAATAAATTTAGGGTTAGGAATGAAAGGAAGAAGTGAGAGGAAGCATTTAGGGGAAAGTTGCTTACTGCTTTATCGGCTTTAGATGTAACATTTCGGCGCTCAGCGATTTTTACTTGTACTTTGGCCCCGCGGGGTCATTATTGCCCTAGGCCCCGCGCTCACCTAACGCCGCCTCTGCCTTGAAGGCATAGAGAAAACTTTTGTGTTCAGTGAAGTGCTAAAAATCTGTGTAGCAGAGAGTTTCATATGTCACCAAATGAAACATTTGGATACACGTTGCTCATTAAAATTATCAATTTTGATACACGTGGAACACACTATCAAGACTATCTCTAGACTATCTTTTAAGACGCTATTAGTAATTGAGTTGAGCGGGTTTCAACATTTATTGTTCGTAGTTTTAATGCTACAGAGCCATCAGCGAACTTCTTTGCGTTGGAAATTCCTCTGAAGCAAATTAACAGTCACATACCAAAGGGTGGCGGGGGTGAGCGGGGGTGAGGGGTCCGAACCGGACCCCAGTCTGTTTTCTTGTTAATAACTTCTGTAATTTTCTGAGTTATGACTTGAAACTTGGTGACATTTAAACTATGTCCTTTC
Organism: Lepisma saccharinum; assembly: GCA_022664845.1. NCBI lineage: Eukaryota > Metazoa > Arthropoda > Insecta > Zygentoma > Lepismatidae > Lepisma > Lepisma saccharinum. The sequence goes on along the minus strand of JAGDQP010075382.1, from coordinate 7,564 downwards.
CCTATATAATCCCATAAAAACTTCTCTCCCCCGACCAAATAGAAGGTCAACAAATATAGTTTTCATTGCATGTCCATGAATTCCTTACCATAAATGTTCGTTTTCTTCGTAGCCTACTTTATTTTGTTGTTTATTCAGATTTCCCGTAGACGGCAGAAGAGCTATATTTAGTAAATGTTCCTTTGCTATTATATAAGAAATTTGTCAAGATGGTAACATCCCACATAGCACATTATGTATAATATATATCTGAAAAAGATATAGAGGGCTAGCTCATGTCTAAGGTCTAACTGTGATATCTACTGGACGTCTAATATATGTTTGAGAAAGATATTTACCAGTGACCTCTTTTCATGTGACTGGTAGATATCTAATATACGTATATTATATTGTGTTTCATATCTTGAAAACGCGTTTGTCTTTTGTTTACCCAAGGTTTAACGGAATGCGTTTGTTCTTTGTTCGCTTGACTACTAGCGCCAACTGTGCGCTGCTGTCGTTGTACAGTGACTCAGCTAGTGAGAAGGAAGATCATATCTTAGAGGATACCACAGGTAAATTTCACTTGTTATTTTCTTCTTGTTATTGCGCTGTTCTTCATGTAACAAACATATCTCCTCCAGACACTCGGCCAGTGCAGACGATATTGCCATTAGAAAGTGCCCAAGTGTTGTTTACAAAGAAAAATGTATTAAATTTGCTGAGTAATCAAATTATAAGTATTAATTCATTTGTAAATAAGATCTAATTTAGTGTATTTAGCGAGACTTATTCTAGTATAAATTTTATATTCATATAATCTAAACTGGAGTTACATATTTTATCAACCGTCATTATAGAAAACAGAACAGTGGCAAATTTAAGATTTTCACGAGTGGGCGCATAGGTGGAATAAACCAGAAATATTTCCCCACCATTAAAGGTTTAATTTAATTTATAATTATTTGATCTCATATTGCTTATTTTTATCATGAAATTTCACACCATTATCCCAGCAATTATAATTTGTACATAAAATAGGTGGTTTTAAAAAAAAAGAAAAAAAAAGGTTAAAATAACTCTATAAAGCAAAGTATTTTCCCTCGAGGAGCCACGTGCTCCCCATGCTCCGTCTCTAGACTCGGAACAGTTAAATAAATTAGGTCGATTTGGAAACAAATCGAAACGTTTTCTTGGATAAGTTGTTCAAATAATGCTACAAAAAAATAAAACATTTTTCTTTGAGGGCTTCCCCTCCCCCCGTGCTACTCTGGCTACGCCACTGAAAGCTAACTTAAAATATGTATTTCTGCCCTATAGACATTCAATTATACATATCTTGCTTGATTTGTTTGTTGTAAGGCTAATGACAATGATCGGAGGTTTGGGGTCCGGATATTTATTGGTGCAATAGCATTGGTATGCGACTGTTAAGCTTCTGCTCTTCATATACTCAGAAAAGAAAAATAAATTCAAGGACAAGACCAATCTCTGATTTCTAATGCATTTTTTTCGGTGTACATCTAACATCACGTAATCTCCAATTTGTGTAGTCAAGGAATGCTTAGTTATGTAGTGTAATCACGATACCAAATTTGGTCTCTGTAAGTGTCACCATTTGGAAGGTCTTTAGCGTCGAAATGACATATTGAGCCGATCTTAAAGACATTCTGCAACCCACCTTGAAAGTTTTATGATTACAGCTCAACTTCCTTTTTAAAAAAAGAAAAACAAAGGAAGTTAATGAAATTAGGAGCTTACTTTTATGCACAGTATGCAATCCTGAAGTTGACGGTATCCATCGGTATATATAAAATTAAGTCTGTATATATTCCTCAGAGCAGTGTTTTTCAACAGCCAGTCCGCGGACCGGTACCGGTCCGCGAAACTGTCATACCGGTCCTCGACCAATTAATACATTCAGTAATTCAACTTCTCATTTTGTAGATTTCGACAGTCCAAAATTAAGATTAAAGTATACATTTCCGTTTCAAAACAACTAGAATCTGAAAATGTGCTGGCATCCATTGAACATCAAATAAACCTCCAACTTAATGGTATGTTCCCGGTCCGTGAAAGATTTTTCCTATAGTTTGCTGTTCCGTGAGTATCAACAGGTAGATGAAACACTGCCTTAGACAATATTCCATGTAAGTGCACAGCCTTAGACAATAACTTACATGTAAATGTACTTACGTCAATGATCCGCATTTAAATGTAGTTAGGTAAAAGAAGTGGCTTCTTCGTATGAATCCTGCAATTCAAATGAACTTGAAGATGAAATAGTTTTTTTTATGGTTAATTAAATGCGTGTGAACAATGCACTACAATTTCAGCAATTAATTTTGTTCCCGTCAAACAGGTTTTTAAATAGTTTTCATTAAAAAAAAATAATAATAGCTACGGTTTATATAACAAGGGATTTGGAACTTTTGAAGGCTAATACCTTTATTATTTTCTTTCACTGGTTAACTTCGTGTGATTCTATGCCTCCACTTGTCAGTTGAAAAAACAAATGTTTTACTGATTCCATCCAAGGGCGCCGATTTCTCTGTAACTTTGGGGGGGGGGGGGGCAAAATATTTATTTGTTTCCAGATGAGTGTATCTGAATAGACATATAATACAAATCAAATTCAGATTTTGCCAAATATCACACACACACACACACACACACACACACACACACACACACACGCACATATATATATATATAAAAACAGTGTACATAGTCATTATGAAGGCTTCTCAAGGCCCAGCTATTACATAATTTAACTATGTTTGTATAACGTTAAAAGAAATCACTAAAGCATATTATGTTCTAACTAATAAGAACAAAGTTTCTGCTGTTACTAGAAAATAAACTTAGGAAATAATATAATGTTAGTCTATGCAGAGGAGTTATCCAGCTTTCCCAAATGTGGTTTTCTTTCTGTCCGGCTCACCCTTCCGCCGCGCTACTGCTTTATTGGACAAATATATATTTTTTAATTCTCGGTTCTCGATCTCGACAGGCATCGTTCAAGAAGCTTCTGTCTTATCCACAGTGATAAAAAAATATTTGAACAAGTTCAACAAAGAGGAAAAACAGGCTGTATCACACGCAAAACGTGGCACATTTCGAAATCTCTTGCCCTTCTATGATAATTTGGTTACCTTAGATAGAATGGCATAGAAATAACTAGTACTCGACACACCTGCAAGGTAACAGTCAACGAAAGAGTGATAACTACGTAAATTCATGGCAAGAAATTTTTTGGACAAGCCCATTCTACTCTCGAAATAAATGTTCTAGGAATCCTTTTCTGTACAAGAGCACTCTGCGTGGTGTATCTTGTCAGGCATAAAGAATCAGCATGCGGAACAAATTAAGTTGAACAACATTGGAACTGCCCACTTTAATTTCAAATTACTTGCGGAAGGTAAAAGGTACTGAGACATAGCCTAGCTTATTGGAGTGCCATACTCTAGCGTTGGATACATCATAAAGAAACATAAAACAGAATATTTTTTGGGGATTCGTTCTGGTCAGCTAAGGAAACTAGCTGCCCGGAATGAAACCTACATTTTTAATTCTGTGAACAAAGCTCAAAGAATTAGTGCTAAAGATTTGGCTAGTTCACTTGCCTAGGATCTGCAAGTTATTGTTACAGATGTGTAGATGTGAACAAACAAAATTGCGATTCAGAAGATGTGTAATCAGAAACAAAACATACATGTCAGAAGAAAGCAGAAAGAAGAAGTTCCAATCTTCCAAGAATTATCAATATGAGTGCCTGGAATTTTGGAAAAAGTTTATTTTTTTTCTAGAATGATACAAAGATAAACTTGTATTGTAGTGATGGATATCAGGACGTGTGGCGATAGAAGAATGAAACTTTCAGAAAGCAGAACATTGTTTTAACTGATAAAAATGTTGAAGGGTCTATTAAGATTTGGGTCTGTGTAATTATTAATAGAGTGGCCAGTATTCATACCCTAGATACACATCTTCTAAATCCCAATTGTTTCAAAGAATTTTGGGTTGTTCAATGAATTACTAACATTAACTTACATATTCAAGGCGAGTGAAGTAGCCAAATCTTTAGTATTCTCCATACGAAAGCTTTGCTTTTATATACCAAAGGTAAAATAAAATAATGGCTGAGCAAAGCACTACAATTTATTTTAAAAAATTAAAAATTTTTTGTAAACGTTTTCGCCGACTACCAAAACACTCGGCTTCCTGAGACACACTAAATCATATACACAACACAACCTTCAGTGAGACAGTTCTGTGGTTCCTGATTGGCTCTTATCAGAAATCTTTAGCACTAATTCTTTGAGTATTGTTCACAGAATGAAGAATGTAAGTTTCTTCCGGGCAGTTAGTTTTCTTTGTTGGCCAGAACGGATTCTATTCCGCAATAATTGCTCTATTTTACGTTTTTATGATGTATTCAATGGTAAAGCATGGCTTTCCTGCAAGCTTGGCTTGCCTGACACCGTATGGATTGCTTCAATACACTAACTAGACTACTTTTGTACACAAGAGGATACCTTGAACATTTATTTCGAGAGTAGTTTTGGGTTGTTCAAATACTGCTTTTTGCGATGAATGTACGTAGTCGTCACTCTTTCGTTACCTGTTACCTTCCAGGTGTATCGAGTGGTAGTTATTTCTTAAGTATTCTATCTAAGGTATCCAAATTATCATAAAAGGGCTAGAGATTTCGAAATGATCCATGTTTTACGTGTGATAGTCTGATTTCCTCTTTGTCGAACTTGTCCAAATACCTTTTTCACGCTGTATATAGTTTCCCTATCTATATATTGTATTAGAAACTCAAAATTACTGTATCAACGGCAAACAATAAATGCATTCAAACAGCAGTTTGAAGGATATATTTCCAAGTGCAAGTCTACTCCTACTTTTGTGTGAGTTCTTCTTGTCGCTTATTTTTCTTGTATATATTTCTTTTTCTTAAATTATGTTTGCATATAACAAAACCACGGCGAATGATCCTTAACCCTCGGAACGCGAAGATAATTTCATCTCACGGAACGTCAAGATGAGTCATTTTCAAAGCATGTATATTTCTCGTATGAAATAAAGTACTTGTTCAAAATCAAGGTATTTTAGAGTATGGGTGTATTCATTGTATTGTATTTATTGAAGTGTATTGTATTTTATTTTTTCAAGTAGATACTACAAAATAATGAAACATACAGAAAAAACTAACATATCATATTAACCTTGCAACCATTTTCGTGTCTGCACAAAAATAAAGGTACCATGAGTCTCTTACTTATTTACACATATAAAGTACGACATATAAAACTATCAGAATCAAACTTCCTTCCTCTCTCACTTTCACATATAAAGCATACCGTATCTGTTGTATTCTGATTCTTGCAAATGAAGCAATTACATTGCTAACAGTATGCGGAGTACGCAAAATTTCATTGTTCCTTTTAATGACTAATGAACAAAAATAATACTTTAATTGTATGGATCATTTTTTACACGATCTTGCCGTTCCGAGGAATAAACGACAAAAAAAAAAAGTTTTCATTTTTTCTTTCATTTATTCCTTTCTTTTTTTTACTAAATGGTCTTTATCGATGTTATGCATGAAACTTCAAAACCAACACAAGCAATGCACGAATTAACTCCTTTAGCCAGGCGAGGGATATTATACGTGATGTAATTTATATAAGTACTGTAGCACACAAGTTTCAGGGAGGAATTTATCAATGAAATAGATTTTCCAAAGGGAGATAAGCTTAGTAGAAGGGGAAAATGAATGACTATGTACTGTATAGGAGAACCGACTTCACCTTATCATTTGGGGCCCCCCTAATCAACTTTTGGGGGGGGAAGGGCCCCCAAACCCCCCCCCCCCCGGGATCGGCGCCCTTGATTCCATCCTGTTATAAATTCTATTTTTTTTTCCGTTTCTGTTTCCTCGCTTGAGGAAGTATTAATTCGCATGATATAATGCTAGAAAAGCTGAATACAATGCGTGCTATAAGATATCTCCGTTTCGTAAAATATCGTTCGTGAATAACTTTGAAATGGATGAGCCGAATTGAGTAGATTTTGGTAAGTTGCAAAATCATTATTTTCTCCTTAGCTTAACTGCAAACTGTAGACTACAGTGGGGTACTATAATCAGTTGGAGAAGATGTCCCCATTTTGGTCTAGGAGTCATTGTGGAGTAATTAAGAGAATCAGAAAAGCAAAATTTTGCACATATATATTTTGAACATTCCTGCTAATACTGACGGAAGTACATCAAGCTAAAAGTATACACAACTGATACATGGGCCTTTATACTGTCGTATCCAAATAGGCGTTTTACCTAACACATTATTGTAAGATCACAACAGCAGAAGATGCCTAATACATGATAATTAAGATATATGACAGCGATAAAGAAAGGTAAAGCTATACGGACGCAACGTGAACGACGCATGGGGAATGTGGAGGTACCGCTTCACATATTCTCGACCTACGGTACGAGATCAGGCAGGGTGGTTAGTCCCACACTAGACCACCTTTACCTTCCGAAGGTGTCCAGGAATACAAAGAACACTCTGGTACTCAATTTGATAGGAGGCTGAGTGCACCTCAGCATGGGAACACCACCTCCAGCGTCTTGGCCGAGATTTGAACCCAGGCCGCCCGATTCGTAGTCAGACGCGCTACCGCCTGAGCCACAGCGGCTCCTTATGACAATAGTAGTGAAGTTAAAAATGTGAAACTTCATGTTTACATTATCTATAATATGACTAAAATATACCACATTAACAAGTATGGCTATATTTCCACCATTCCAGAAAATACAGTATTTGGTAGAATTCCCACCTTCATGACATCTGACATCTTGAAAGCACAGATTTCTTTCCCTTTTATGATAATGGAATATACAAATTTTATGCAGAAATTAATTTACGTTTTCTGTGAAGTAAATAAAATGTTCTTTAATATTGTCACCCTTCATTCGAATACCGCTACGTGGAAGCTATTTACAGGAGAAACAAAAAAATGTTTGGCTTGTGGACTATGCAAGTTACCGCAACGCTTTTTTCAACGACAATAGGTTGGTTGTTAATCGACTTAGAGGTGAACATTCAAACGGTGCCAAAAAATGAGTCCATAAACTTAGCGCCCCCACCACACCGAATTTTAGAAACAAATAGCCTATCGTTTTGCACCCAAGTTTCGTGTTTTGCACCGCGATGGTTAAAAAGTTATAAACTCTTCTGTTTTGGGGGCCCAAGTTAGTGATAGCGCCCCCTCAGTCAAATTTTTAGAAAACATATAGTATACCCGTCTGTGCTCGTTTTGCACCGTTTTCACCCAAGTTTCGCGTCTTGCAGAAGTTAATAGCTCGTATCTTTTGGGGCAGCCAAGTTAATGGTAGACCCCTGCAGCAAAATTTCAAATTCAGGCAGTGACACATAGTGCAATAAGGAAGTGCGCATTGTTCATCATAAAATTGACAAAGAGAAAAAATCACCCGACTTTAAAAAAATCATAAAATTGTTAGGTTCCCCGAGACTTCAGTTGCTCAGCATAGAAATCAATTTCAAATAAACGG
>JAGDQP010075380.1:0-10169 GCA_022664845.1 Lepisma saccharinum | reverse complement strand
TAGTCTTGACGCCACATCCAGTTGGTTACCATAGCAACGGCGGAGGCCAAGTCTAAACAAACAGTAAGTTCAGTTGTCGCAGTAATGGCTGTTAATATTTTTAACAGTTGATGACAGTCGACTCTCGATTTACCGGGGGCGGCTTAACCGGTGCTCGCCAAAAAGAAAAGAAAAGATTTAAATCAATCGCAAGAATCATCAGCAGGCACACTAGAGAGAAACAGAGAACAGACATGGAATTTGACAATGAAATTCAAGTTGACAATTTTTCAGGTCACCCTTCCACTAACTACAAACTTTAGTAGAGCACAGTTCCTGAAAATACAGTACAGGTAAATTTACAATGTAGTATTTTTCTATTCCTTTTTGGTGGTTATTTATGCCTTCTTTTTTTTTTGCCTTTGGATTAACCGTGATTTTGAGTTCCGTGGATATCCCTTCTATTGCCCCGGTAAATCGGAAGTCAACTGTATTTCGGTGACGAGCGGAAAGTGATTGAACGAGTAGAAAATGCTGTGGAGTTCAAACACGTAAGTTTGCTTCCATATGAAGGAGAATTGAATGTATGTACATACGAAGGAAAGTGTAAGAAAGGACATGCACAGTAAATATAATAAGTTAAGGTGAGTAGCAAATTTTTATTCCAGTAATTAATGTTTTTATGAAACACACGCAAAGGTACTATTCGTAACTTTCGAACTCTTTGTTTTATGCCATACCTTGTATACTTTACCTGCAATATCAATTTGCACAGCTGTACATAGGGAACAAGGTTTTCGTTTTATTTTTAGCACTCTGATTTATCTTCTTGAGTGTGCTCCCTTAACTGTAACAAAATTAGCAACTTCAGTTTAAGCTTCTTAGATATAAGTATTTAAATATCCTCATAATAATATCAACGAATTCAAAATTGCGTTCGATGGCATTGCGAGAAATTTGTTTACTTAATTGGCTCCTTCCACTTCCTTTTCTAGTTTGTCCTCTGGAAACAGAAAAGACAAACACGTGTCTCTTTCATTGTAATCGTGACAATCTGGCACAAAGCACAAAACCATAACGAGTTTTTGAATATCGAACACTACAAACCTACTGCTAAGCACCCGTTTGTTTAGACTGTAACATGGCGCGTTACCATGGCGACCTGCCGGATCTAACGTATGACTTTAGTCCTCCATTGGTGGAAGAGAATCAATCATGCCAAATCGGACGTGCCTCAGTGTAATTGACAAAACATTCGGTGGCAATGACACGGTGGGAACGGTCTCAATCCTTTCACAGGTACTTTAAAAGAAAATCGTGAAGGGGTAATACTCAAGTGAGGGCAAAACTAGTAAAAGGAAAGGGGGGGGGAGGTGGCAAATGTTCCACCTACATTTACATTTTAAAATAAATATCCGAAATGTCTTCCCTTTATACATAAAATAATTTTCAAAATAAAATAGTTTCCGGAGGAATAGGCAATGGCGTACAATAGTATATGTTCCACATTATTATTAAAAATACTATTCCATATTAAACGCTATTCCACTTTACCCTCCAAACATTCTTTTCTTTTGGAAATTATTTTATGTATGCAAAAAAAAAAAAAAAAAAAAAATCGGATACTTATTTCGAAACGTAAGTATAGCTGGAACATTTACGAAAAACTATATAAATAGTACCATTGGATGAAATCTTACCTTGCAATGGATTTTCATTTTGCAAAAGACGTACGCGGGAAAAGTCCTCCGCCTTCAAAATGTCTACATGCACTGTAACCGCCAAGATTCCCAATGCAATGTGGGCGTTGTGCTGATCCTACCAGCTGTACAAAGTGCAAATAGGTTGTTCTTTGCAGCAAGTCCAATAGATGTTACGAGTATGCTGTTGCAGAAAACTTGATATTCCAATTTCCCCGACCTCTTCCACATTTGCCGTCTCTACTGTACCTTTATTGAAAAAGTAAAAACTAAGAAAATTTTGTTACTATCTCTTGTAATTAGAGTGAAAGAATTAGTTATCAGTATTTTGTGAAAGGCAATTAACCTAATTAAATTATAATTAATTGTTATTTAATTAGGCTAATTACTCATCAGTGATAACTAAGTTTGTTCTTTCACTCTAAATAAAAAAAATAGTAATAGAATTCTCTCTTAGTTTGCCCATAAGTTATTGTTTACTCTTTAATGATTTAAGAAAGCGAGTACATGGACAGAAAAAATATACCCATTTTAAATTCAAATTTGGCGCGGTATTGCACACATAAAAAAAAAACCTACGTATTTATGTCATCAGGCTGTTGTTGGTTTCACCTTCCGGAGGCCCTGGATTCAATACTAGTGGTGATCCTGACAGCTTTTTACCCAGTCACACCAAGTAAATCCGGGATAGTACTTTCCAATAAATGTTCTGGGCGGATGAGTGAAGCGAAGTGTCGGGTGTAGCCCATGACTTCTTTCCTTAGTGGGTGCTTCTTTCTAGGGGTAGGGGCAGGGGTGGAATGGAGGGTATACGCGGGTACACGCCGTGTACCCACCTAATAGTATAAATCACAGCGTGTACCCACCTCAGTGCATAAATATAAAGGAACGTGTTCCCAAATCCGGATTTTTATTGAGCAGCGTGTACCCCCCAAAAATCTTACCATTCCAGCCCTGGGTAGGGGTATAAGTTAATCCTTATTTTGGTGGGGGGAGAGTATCATTATGGGACGGAGCTTCGTCTTGGAGTGATGTGTTCAAGCGGTTGGCTGCCAACTTACCAGCTACGTGTTGCAGTAGGGGAAAGAAAGATGGGAAGCTATTCACGCTATAACAAATACAAGTGAAGCAATGCATTGACTTGACTTGAAGAATGCAATGACAAAAAATTACCGGCAATGTACACAAAAAGAGATGGGGAACAGAGCTGCCGTAACTCTGTGGTACAGCTTGGTGTAGCATTCGGGAGGTTCGAATCCCACGGCCGACCATCCTGACAGGCTTTTCCAGAGTTCTTCCTGTCACACCAGACAAATGCCGCGATCGCACCTTCACCTCGTCGACACTTTCCAGAATTCTTTCCCGGCCTGAGCCTTAGATGTCTAAGGGCCATTACTAAATAAACAAAATTCAACTTAAGAAATAGGGAAAATAAAAGAAAAACTTTTTAAATACATACTTTTCTTAATTCGCACTAAAAAGTACAAAATAATTTTGTTTATGCAAGACTAAAAAGAAAAGCATGGGTCGTGCTCTCATATACAGTCACTGTATACTCTCTTTATTTTGGCGCGCCCCATGCTTTTCTTTTTAGTCATGCATAAACACAATTATTTGTTACTTTTTAGTACGAATGATGTAAGTAAAGTGTCTTTAAAAAGTTTTTTAAAATCTTATTTCGAGTTATTTTGGTGTTCGTGTGACCCAAATCTTAAAGTATTCTGCAACCAGACAAACAGCAGCTCTTTGCAGGCTAGTATTTATTTAGGATAAGGAAGTCCGCATTAAAAAGAAAAATTAAAATATGATTTAAAAATAAATATGAAAGTAACAAAGGAATATTGAATTGTCACCCGACTTACAACGCTGTGCAAAATTTCATCATTGTATGACGTCGAGACCTGTGTTAAATTTACGTTGCAAGATTTGAGGACACCACGAATCATTGTGAACTAAAAAAAAAAACAATGTAAAAAGAGAAACCAAATATGCAATTTGCATGAGTGGAGACATGTGCACTTGAAGTGAAAGAAAGTTGTTCCTTGGCTCTGGTTTAGCCCAATCTCGGCATTATGAAGGTAATTCGTGCAGGCGGTTCTGTGACGATGGTGTTCAGTGTAGGTTGGACACTGGTGGTTAGGCGTTGCCAGAAGTTCCCTCGTAGCCTGGTAAGATGGTCCAAGATGTAAGGCATGTCGGTGTGGTCATGAAGTTATGCAATTTTGAAGTAGCGGTCAAGGCCAGTGATGAACCGTAATATACGGTTTTGGACGAGAAGTTGTTAAAGGTTTTTTTTTTTTTTTTTTTGCTGCATGGAGTACTTGCAATTAGGGCCTTACCAACTACTTCCCGCATTCTTTACTACACTTTATTCCGACCTGAGCCATAGATACCTGAAGTGCACACATATATTCACATTCAAAAATGATCTTGCTGCACAAGCATGTACTGGCTGATCCTGTCATAAATCAAAAGAATGTCGTCACTCGATTACCTTTTCGAGTAAAGTAACGGAAGTTCTGTTGGATGTCCCAATTTCGATATCGAACCTAAGCATCATTGATTACTAGAAGAGCGATTGATAGAATATATGAAATATAAAATTATCGTAAATTACGTAACTTTTGTCGAAAAAATCAATGGAAATTGAATATCAGTCACATTGCAAATCGAATGCCATTAATATCGAAATATCTTTGAAAAATCTAATATCGTTCACATTGAAAATCTCTGGCAATCGAACATCCAATATTGACTTTCGATTTCTCGATATCGGCACTGCAATATCCATAGATATATCGAGAAATCGCACAGCCCCAAGGAGTGGTAAGGACCACTTGTAGGTAATACCCCGGCATTCGCCTGATGGGATTGAGGAGAAATCACAGTAAACTATCTCTCCAAAGTCGCTGGATTATAAAACCTGATTCACCTCAACAGTGTATGGGACCTTTGCCAGTAGACCATAGGATCTGGGCAAATAATACGACTTGTATTGTGAAATAACGAAACGTGCTAGACGAAATGGACGCCGAATATTATTCATGAATAACAACCTGTTAATATATACATTTTGTGGCAAAACATTCCACAAAGTTGCACATACAAACACTTACGTAACAAACAATCGTCTGAAGACTGTGATAGAGCAGGTGAAAATAAAAAACGTGACCAAAACAGAATACAAAAGGAAAGGCAAAGCAGGAAAAACAAACTACCGTGAAACGACGAAAGATGAACCATACGAGGAAAGAAAGAACTCGCTGAACACACGGGGAGGACCAGAAGACCAGAGAGGAAGAAATAGCAAACGTCCAGCACGAGAAAGCAACGGTAAGTGCAATGCAATTTACTTTTGTTGCAGTGATGACGTCAGACTTAAATTTTGATACATGGTCTTTATCTGCAGTAAGAATCAATTGACTGAATTTTTGTTAAGATACTTTCACAAGGGACAACATTAGAATATTATTTCCAGTTTCCAATTAATCCAAAACGAATCTAAAATAGTTGGATTAATTTTGAGAATTTCTTCAGCACCGACCTGGGGCTCAAGACACGTAAAATTTCTGGTATGGTCGATTAATCAAAACTATATTTTATAAACAGGAAATTCAGAGGTCGAATATGGTCTGGCCAAATGAGGTTAGGCGTACATGTTAAGTTCGGTATGTATTGATTTAACGCTGAAGATACGTATGGCGCACATACAAACCTACATAATTTGCGAATTGTATTCAAGACTAGCTGATATGCCTGCCTTTTATTAAGGGGACAAAAGAGAAATAGAAAGCCTGGTTCACACAAGACTAGAGGACCAAAAACGTATTTGGTAAATACCCATGGAATAGGACCAAACGTAGTCTACGAACTTTCTAAGGACAAGTCGTGGAGAAGTTCTATCCATACTGGTCCAATGTAAGTATCTGAATAATTAAGTCATGAAATATGTAGCCACTAAATGTGTATATTGAGAGCAAACAGGCTCCACGGTCTGCCCTAGCAAGATGCTGCAATAATTGGTTTGAGACTTGTCCAAAGGTGTGGATATACGTACAGAATATGGACCAGGGGTTTCCAACTGACGGACAGCCAAGGCTTTTACTGCGGCCCGCGAGATCAGTTTGGAACATAAATTAACTTATTCACCGAACGAAGTGTGTCTTCCGATAAGGAAGTTTCATTTTCCCTCTAAAATCCCGTCCTTCCAGGACGAAAGTAAATTAAGAATACATTTCGTCCTGATTGAAATTATTTAACATCCACCGAAGATATTGAATGAAATTGGTATACTAGGTTGAACTCGCTTTCAACTGCTATCACAGAATAATTAAACGAAGTGAAACTGACGCCACAGGGAAGGAACCAACTGGTACCAATCAGATATGGTGGGAAATTTAAAGGAGTTTTGCAATCAAATGAAGATTTTCAAAATTACGTGGCTCAGACGGTAGCGCGTCTGACTACAAATCGGGCGGCGCGGGTTCAAATCCCGGCCAGGACACTGGAGATTTTTCTCACAGTGCTCCCATGCCTGGCGCTCTGATGTACGCTCAGCCTCCTATAAAATTAAGTACCAAAGTGTCCTTGGTATTCCTGGGCACCTTGGGAAGATAAAGGTGCTCGAGCGTGGGACTGACCAACCCACCTCACTTCGTACCGTGGCTCAATAAAATGTGGAGCGCTACCCCCACATCCCCCATGTATCGCACAAAGGATAGGTTTTTTTTTTTACTTTGCTAAGGAAATACCTAGGGAGGGGGCTGTTTCACGAAAGTACTTTGCAACTTTTCACTCTTCCTTTTTTGATTTTCAGAGGACTGTCTCTAGAGCGCTAACCTCCCACCACAAACTCCGGTTCTCATGTACTCACTTTTCTACCATTTTGTGCAAGAAGTGTGATTATACAAGACAATATTCCATTGTTAGTAGATTATTGACACTCAAAGGAAGGAAACAAAACGACAATAAACAAAGATTGTAGCGGGAGGTTAGTGTTCTTGAGCCAGCCCTCCGCAAATGCAAACTTAAAAGTGAAAAGTTTGCAAAGTACTTTCGTAAAACAGGCAAGTCCATTTTCCAAGCTGTCAGCGAATAGAAGAAGACGTTAAAAAGCTTGATTTGTCTGAATTCGCTGAAAACATCAGAGAAATTTTGGATGAGTTTAACACCATGTTTAAAGATTTTGAACAAGTAAGAATCAGAATCCATTTGATTAGCAGAGCTATTTAGCTGTTAATGTCAATATCAAAGGACAGGAATCTTCTCTTCAATTTGAATTGTGTGATGTGCAAAGAGGAGAGATATTCCTTGATACTAAACGAGAAATGGGACCAGGCGTTTTCAAACTTTTCAGATAAACACTTTCCATATCTTCGTAGTTGTTTTTTTTTTTTTTTTTTTTAAGAAATGACATCAATGATTGGTAGCATGTTCTTTTTCCACTATGAAATTTATCAAGAACCGTCTCACAGATTATTCACAGCTTAATCTTCTGAGTCTTGCGGCGCCGACATATATTGAAATGGACATTGCTACTGTAACACATGCAGCAGATCAACCTCAATTCTCACATTAATAATTCGTTGTGAATAAGTGTAACTTTTAAGATCCGTGACATTTAATTTAAAATTTAAATTCATCAATAACTAGGATGTTTATAGTGAAATAAATTTTAAATTTATATTTTTGGCTTGAAAGTCGAATATTTTCCTCTTCAGATTTCAAAAATCTAGCTCAAGCAGCAGGAAACTTAAAAGATTATTAAAGGTGGTAAATTATAAGCACAAAAAACTTGTTAAAAAAGTCTTACACGTGACCAGATGCTCGCTAAGATTTTTAACATTAATTTTGTGCTTATAATTTACCACCTTTCCTATTTTTTATAAACTGCTTGATGTAGGTGCGGCCCGCCACTTAACTCCTGTATTTGACTGTGGCCCTCGGGCCGTAAGAAATTGGAAACCACTGATACAGACCAACAAGACAGATTTAGAATCACAACAGCTGAAAAGAAATATACAGTATAAAGATTAACGAAAACAGTAGTAATTGACGAATATGTCTTTCTAGGTCAGCTGAAAACATCGAATGCCAAGATAACTGAAGAAATAAACACATGAAAATTGGCATGGAGCTTGTTTGGAAGACGGTACATAATTTAAAGAGCAAGAAACCAATATATTTCAAGAATAGAGTGTGTGATGATGTATTGCTGTGAAACGTGGGAATTAAATGTGAAAATAACTCAAGACCTTAAACAAAAGTAGATGTAATCAAGACAACGAAGAACATAAAGGCGGAGATGGTCCGGTCACATTATACGTAGACGTACAGATGGACATCTTATGGATGGGAAGATTTAGTAGTTTTTCAACCCAGTTGGGCTTCAAATGCTGCTATCGTGCTTTGAGAAAGGTACAAAAAAATAGCTGGAACATTTGATAACGTGAAATCCTAGTTTCTTTCTGTCTCGTGAATCATCTGCCTACTCTAATTCGTCAGGCAATGCTTATAAACAATGTAAGTGACCTGGGGGAACCATTATACCAATGGCAAGTGTACACTAAGACTTATAGAAAATAGCCCATGGGAAAAGTTTTCAAACCCCAAAACGATACACAATTTGAGACAATATTGAACATAAGAAATGCTGATTTTTTACCCTCAGTCAAATCCTCACTTTCAAGGCATAATGGCGTAAATCATACGAAAATCCCGACGATATACAGTGTATTGGTTCACTGTGGCTAATCATGCAAGTTCTTGGCATTAGAAAGAAATCAAGTCATATTCTATGGATCTGGGAATACCTTTAAAAAAAAGTACAAAGTACATTCCGAATTCCAGAATTAAGTTCGGACTTTCGAACACCGCTGGTATGAATTGTAACTATCAGTGCTCGCTGTAAGGAAAAAATGCGTAACTTCTGAAAATCTTATAACGTCAATGGATTTTGTTTATTATTTCGAGTTACGACGAAGAATATGGATTGCATATCATGAAAACAACTAAAATGTAACCCGATGGTGTAATCCGGAAATAAATAACTTGTTTTTGTGTGACATTGACGACTTACGAAATGGGCTACTACTTAAAAATGCAGAGGAGAAAAATATACATGGGAAAAGTGTTGAGTAATGCTACACTTATCCACTGAACAGCTGATGGTGGTGGCTCCTCCCTTATAAGAGAGAACTCGGTTAAATTGCTTTGGAGAGACAGATAAAATACAGACACGTTTCTATAATATAAAAAGGGAATAGATTTTTATGCTATGTTTTATGGACTGCTCTAAATCCCTAAGTGCCGTCGCTAAAAGTCTTCTACGAATCGACTGAAATTAAACGGAAGGTTATGCTTTCTTTGTAAAACCCTTAGTATAGTGGTAGATTTTTCTTCATGTTCAAATTCTACTTATCAAGGCCTCAATAATAATAATAAATGTCTTCGTCTTCTTGAGAGACATATCCTTTAATATTTCTGTCACTCAGCAACACTCAGAGTATTATTATTATTATCGATCCCATGAAGCAAAGGATTTTTCACGATACAACTATACATGTGCTGCTGAAAATGTAAAGATTACATAACCGAACTTGACCTTAGGGATTGGGAAATCAGCACTTTCGCGTATGCCTACCGCTACGCCCCCACGGCTCACGCCGCCCAGCTTCCTTTGGACGCACCGTGCTCCTTGCATACCGAGCGAATACATATCTTACAGTAGCCTCTATTTGGAATAATAAATCACCACTTTTATTAAATTTCCTAATACATAAAAAAGAAAAAAGTTTTCTTTTTTTTTTAAAAAAATGTGCAAAAGTAATGACGCCAGGAATCGATCCCGGGACCTCTGGATCAGCTTCCCGATACATTAACCACCACACCAAGCTGGGAGTTGGGAAACAAGAGCTTGTTGGTGCTACATATAGTTCAAGGAGCTCTGCGCCTGCGCGAGAGTGGGTCACGCCTCGGGATCATACTGCAGCGATTGCTGAAAATAATAAGAGGAGATGGTTTCCATGTTCTACTGTGGGGTACTGTTGTCAATTTTCAAAATAATGGCTCTGTCGAAAACGACAGATCCTTCAAGACTAAGCCCTCTCCATTCACCCCGATATGGGTTTTTACTTGATCTCACACTGATTTATCTTCCTTGATACTTTACACAAGTTGAATGTCGTCTTCGTCTTTCTCTTCAACCAACCATACGTTTACTTTATGAATGGTGACCCCTCTGCAATCTGAGTGAACAATACCCAAAGCTTTTCCTTGTCGTCGTCTTTTTATGTACGAATTTAGTCCCTCGTCTACTGTTTTCAGCAGTGTCCCACTACGCATTTTCTGCATCCAGCTGATCTTTTTCTTCTTCTCCATACTCACACTAATGAAGGCTCCCAATTCTATTTCCCACTCGGTACAGTCCACGTTGCGACTCCATCCATATATGATTACATTTTGTTTATCTCTTCTAACTCTTCATTCATC
>JAGDQP010075378.1:0-10169 GCA_022664845.1 Lepisma saccharinum | reverse complement strand
TTTTCCACTTGCAAAACTTTCATTTGACACTGTAGAAATACTACTAAAGCACCGTGCAGGCCGAAATTTACCATTCGCATCCGGGTCATTAACCATAACACTTCACTTTAAGCGCTCATCAAAATGAAAACCTATACAGTTATGTATAGAGGTATACCTTACTTTGCAGGACTTTATTATCAACAAGGACATGGGATTCAGAATTTATTTCGCGGACTATTTCGACTTGCTATGCCATTCATTAAACAAGGAGCAAGAGCAGTAGGGTGACCAGCTTTACAAACGAGAATTCAAGTTGCGGGGAATATGCTTGAAAACCGTCCTTTTAAGGCATCTTTAAAAGCACGAGTTCGCGAATCAAGTTCATCTGTAAGAACTAAAACTGAAAATAAAGTCAATCAGTTGCCTAGCGGTAGCGGTAGAAGAAGGGCACGTAAGCGTAAGGCTACCGTGCGTATTCGACCACCAAGTTTAAAAAGACGACGAGCTTGCAACAAAAGAAAGAATAGAGATATTTTCAGTTTAATATGTCGTTTATTACACCTAAAAGTAATGAATGCTGTACGAATGAATTCGATTTAGTTTCTGTCCCTATGACACAAACTGCTATCGAACATCTCGAGTGGAACAGTATCGACCAATTTCAACGCTTTCTTCTGAAGGACCTATATAATTTTTTGTGCCTGGAAATACTGCTGAATATATTCTTCCTGCACGTATTTATCTTTATGTTAAGTGTAAAGTATTAACGGGAAATAATTTACAAGTGGCAGCAGAAGGGCCACCAGCCGTTTCGGCAGATAATGTAGGGCCGGTGAATAATTTTGTACATGCACTTTACAGCAAAGTGGATGTTTCTTTAAATGATAAACTTGTTTCTTCTTCAAATGCTACGTACCTATTTAGAGCATACTATGAAACTTTAATTAATTATTCGGAAGTGGTATAAGAATACTGCAGGGTATTTTAATAGTCTCTACGAAAACAATATTGGTTATTATAAACGAAAATCTTTTGTTGCTGGTAGCGCATTCATTGATATGTTTGGATGACTTCATACAGATATTTCCGAATCAAATCGAGTTCTTCCAAATAAAGTCAATCTTCGTATAAAATTAGGTCATATTAAAGATGCATTCTGTCTAATGGCAGCTGAAAATTCTACATTTAAAGTTAAACTGGAAGAGGTTATTCTTTATGTTCGTCGAATTAATATTTCTGCTGATTTAGCTTTACAATTAAACAGTTTTATGACTCATGATACTGCAAGATTACCACTGACTAGAGTTGAAACAAGAGTACATACGATTCCAGCAAATGTTGATTCCTTTAATCTTGATAATATATTTCTTGTAAATGTACCAAAGGGTCTCATTATAGGATATATTGCAAATACTGCAGTCAAAGGAAAATACCATGAAAATCCCTTCCACTTTAAAACTTTTAATACTAGCAAGTTGCAAGTACAAGTTGATTTCCAATTTTATCCTCCCACCCCTCTTACTCCAAATTATGCTAATCAACTATACGTTCCAAGCTATCACACCTGTTCTCCGGAATTGGTATATTTCATGAAAATGTAAGACATACTGTCACATATTCTGATTACCCTCATGGATATACTCTTTGTGCTTTTATTCTTTCTCCTACTAATACTCTGAATGATTCTACATGGGATGTTATTAAGGATTCTCCTGTTTATCTCCGAATAGGGTTTAGTCCAAATCTTGCACAATCTATTTCATATATTATTTAAGATCAATTTGATTCTCTTATACAGATCGATAAGGATCAAAATATATATACGGATCATACCATGTAAAATTTAGTTTAGTTTGAAAACAACCATGAGAAGTGTTCTACACTTTTGAGCCTTCGATTATAATGAAAATGATTTCATAGTAAAAAAATAGCCAAAGTTCATGTAGATACCAATACTTTTCAAAGATTATTCCTAGCTAAAGATATGCAAATGATTATTTAAGCCAGAATGTATTTGCTTTAGAGTGGATAGAAGGCGAAGTTGAATACCGGGAAGTTAAAAACATAGTTACCAAGTATACCTCGCATACTGACAGTGTATTCACTCGCCGCAAAGCACGAAATATTTTCCTAGGGTGTCTTCAACAAAGCATAGTGATAAATTTGGAAGATACACAATGCCCAAAAAACTTTGGTAAACTTTATTTTATATGGGCAATCTAGTAACTTTTGACTTCAGCCGGTCACTATTCGCCCATTTAGAACCAGTTAAAATCCACTTCCATGCTCCTGCCGGGACTCGAACCTGGGACCTTCCAGCCGTCGGACTAACGCCTCAGACCGCACGACTCTCCGGTCGGCATGCAGTGTCCAAAATATAATGGTTTAGTGTTTCCATCACAAAGTTGTGTTCACCATCTTCGTCAGTTTTCGTTGTGCCTTAAAAGAACCACCAGTGTACCCAAACTATTTAACTTATTATCATCTACGTTCTTTTATTCTACCTGGAAACAGAGCATTTATGAACCAACCGTAAAAAGTGAAAGTGGTTCGGATGTGGAGTGACGAAATTTTAAAAATTGTGCTTCAGGACTGTACTATTGCAACTACGCTTACTGGAATTTATTCAGTGGACACTACCAAAACAAGTTGAATGTCCGGCGGCACTTATAGTAAATTTGAGTGCGTCAAGTTCCCCTGGAACTCACTGGACTGCCATATTTATTAATAAAAGTTGACGAGATTAATATTTTGATAGCTTCGGAAATGGACATAGTAAACCAATTGTAAAATTTTAAAAACGAAATGGTAAATTATGTAATGTAAAAAAAACTCAAATTCAACACGAAGAATCTATTCTTTGTGGGGTATTCTGCATTTTATTTATTTATTTCAATGAGCGAGGAAAAAATCTAATTTCTACTTTTCATACTTCAAATCTGCAAGAAAACGATGAGATTGTAAAATATCTTGTAAAAAAATAACCAAATCTTTTATTTAAAAATCCATGAAAGAAAACAAAAAAGGTAGAGCGTACAGAAATATATTTATTTCATAATTATACACTAGTTTTAAGATGGTTCAAAATGTGAAATAGAAAGTTGAAAATGAAGGCAGCATAAGTTAAATAGTAAGTATTGCACAATATTGTGCAACACAAACACCTATGCTTACATGATAGAGATTGTTTTAAATCTTTTTTTAAAAAAATCTTGTAAATATCAAGGGGAGAAAGAAAGAATTCGCCAACACCGGTTATGCGGTAAATGTAAAAAATATGTTCCCCTTCCCCCGAGCATCACGGGTGCGAGCAACAAAGAGTTCGCACCGACCTATTTTCCAGTTAAGCAAAAGGATTCAAAACGAAGAAAAATCGCCAAAACCTGTTATGCAGCGAATATCCAAAGATATCACACAAAGAAAATCAAACACCTGCGTAGTCAAATTCTTGAGAAAGCCGGAGCATGTCCTAACACGATCCGTGAACATTAAAGAAGGGAAACATTCTAGTTTTAAAAGAACACCTGCACATTCGAATTCGAAGAAAAACCGGGGCATTTTCCAACACGTTTCCGCGCGAGGACCAAATTTGTAAAGCAGACAAAAGTTGCTCCAATCACAAAAGCCGCAAAAACAAACAACTCTGCGCATGCGCAAATCGTAACCCCAAAACATATAAAGATGTAAGAGAACAAAATTAATTGTACATTGAATCTTGTATGTGTAAAACATGAAAACAAATGCTTCGCGTTGACGGTGAATGGGCCACCGTCAAAATAAAATCATCATTCCCACCACAAAATAAATCTAATTCCCTCATTAAAAATTGTAAGTATAGTTTTTTCTACCTTTTTTTACCATCTTCTATAGTCCGCCCCGCTGGCCTAGTGGTTACAGTCGCTGACTGCTGGTTATCGTTGCTGGTCTAGTGGTTACCGTCGCATTCCCTGGTTCTATTCCTGGCTTTGCCAAGGACTTTTTTTTTCAAACCGAGAGGAACTGGAACGTTGTCCACCCAAGATCGTGATGTTATTGGGGAGCTCCTATGAATAAAAGACAGTGGCGATCACAGTTGAGAGCTTCGGCTCTCCTCTCCCAACGCGTCAAGTCAGCGTGGGAGCAGTAGACCAACTCTTTGCTCCCGGAGAGGCCTCATTTAGTAGTGGATTGAATGTGGCTGTGAACTATTATTATTATTATTATTATTATATACAGTACATATATGCATATTAATTCGTGTAACTCAGAAACAGACCTGTAGAAACAAAAGTTTTCAAAATTTTTTCATGAAATTTTCCACAGTTGCTCACAAAACGCCGACGTTTTAACACAGTGAAAAGAATTTTCCTAATGTAAATTTTAACCGCCTGTTTGGGGGTTTAAATTCAAAAGTATATTCTCGCTTATGGGAAAATACGGTGTTAATTCAGGGCAACACTTTTCCTTGTCTAATTTGATTAATCAACAAGAAATTAAGTCAGAGAGTTATTTCTGTCAATAAATATTGTATCATTTGTCGATCTGGAGCTGCAATATTTTATAAACAGAAATCACCGTCTGAATTAATTTCTTGGTAATTTATAAATTTAGACAAGGAAAAGTGCTCCTCTGAATTACGAGCAACATTGATTTTCCCATAAGTGAGGTTTACCCCCAACCCCCCAAAAATTTGAACCTCCAAAACGGCAGTTAAAATTTAGTTTTGGAAAATTATTTTCACAGTGTTAAAAAGTCAAGTTTTGTGAGCAATTCTAGGCAATTTCATGGAAATACGTTGAAAACCTTCGTTTTTTACAGGTCTGTTTCTCAGTTACACGAATTACTAAAGAATCTGTATATTAAAAACGTAGTATTTAGAACAAGGATGGGCACCTAACTTTTGACGTAGAACTGAAAATGACTTGATAATTTGTATGGCGAAAATTAAGCAGGAAATTTTGAAACTGGTTAAACTGAGACTTAGATTTTGCGCTGACGTAGTAAACTTTGCAATCTTTCGTAAGGTTTTAATTATTTTTGTCTTTTTTTAATTTCGTGTAACATTTGCTTTTCATTTGAAAACATGACAGTTGATTTGCTGCATTTGATAGTAAATATTATTATATGACCGGAAAACTATTCAACAAATTACATTATCTTCAGTATTTACGATTTTAAAACCAAATAAAATAATATCTTTGAAATGTATAACTTCTAGCCTACAAAACCTAGGTTAAATGTATTTTTCACCTCCCTTCGCGACCCCCTTGCAGACAACCTGTGACTCTCTTGAGGGTAGCGACCCCCACGTTGAGAAACCGTGTCTTAAAGTATACTGGAAGTTGAACGGGAATGCTTAAAAGAGTTCTTGACTTAGTATAGGAAATTTTATGATATTATTTATGAAATGTTTGTCAAATGTTTCCCCTTCAAAAAAAAAAAGAGAGAGAGCGAGAGAAAGAAAGAAAGAAAACCTCTGTCCCAAAGTATCCGTGCTGGTTTACTAAAGACATTATTAGGAAACTTGAGGTTAAAACAATTTATCATAAAAGTCTACATACAAAGTTGAAAATGAAACACTATATCAGGAATTCGTTCAATTGCGTTGGGAAGTTAAGAAAGATATAAAAAATAGCCTATAAGACCTTTATATCGAATTCTGAAAATAATGTCATTAATGATCCAGGTCTACTGTGGAAATTTATTAAAATGAAAATAAAACACCGTCCCTTAAATATATTTAAATTTGAAAGTATTTCCAATCAGTATTCGTATCCTCTTTTCAACCGGTTACTAATTTTCATGGTAAATTTATGGGGTTACGAAAATAAATGGAATACTGTTTGTTGGCCAAATACATTTGAATGAAATAGAAAAGGCTATTAAAAATCTGAAACCCAAAACGATAGTTGGGTTGATGGCATACCTTCTTATAGTCAAAGTATGTATTGATATATTTTAATATGCCCTACTGATTTCGTTCAACTCGGCACTAAAAAAAAAAAAAATGTATTTTCCCTAACAAATGGAAATATGCTTTGGTTTACCCTATTCCTAAAACAAACGATAGACGAGAAATCACCAACCACAGGCCTATAGCAATCTTACTAGACTTTGAAAAAGTCTCTGAACAGAAACAGATTCTATATCAACGAATTATTAATAACGTGAAGCTAGTTATCTCAACTAAACAACATGCCATTGTTTCACAAAAAAAATCCACGGTAACGAACCTTGCAATTGTTACAGATTATATTCCAAATTCGTTGGACGAAGGAAAGCAAGTCGATGTGATTTATATTGACTTTCAGAAAGCGTTTGACAGAGTTAAGCACATTGCAAGGTAAATTAAATCACTATCACTTCTCTTCATCCTTGATTAGGTTCATGTGCTCGTATCTAACTAATCGCAGACCGTCTGTTCTATTTAAGGAATACAAATCTGATGAATATACAGCACCGTCAGGAGTCCCGCAAGGTTCGAATCTTGGACCGTTGTTATTACTCTTGTTCATTAATGACCTACCGGAATTCATATCCGGTAATGAAAAACTGCTATTTGCGGATGACCTCAAAATATGTGCTAAAATTTGTTCCATAGAAGGTGCTATAAAACTACAGCATAGTTTAGACAACTTTACTAACTGATGCGCTATCAATCAACTTTCAGTCCATGGGAAGTTGCATCATTCAGTAATAATAAAACAATTTATTAATTTAATTATTATATTCATAGGTATGTATTCCATTAGGTAAGTCCGACGTAGTTAAAGATCTTGGTGTCACTTTGATAAACTTTATTTTTTATATGGGCCAGTCTAGTAACTTTGGACTTCGGCCCGTCACCATTCGCATTTAGGTGTTAAAATCCACACTCATGCTCCTGCCTGGACTCGAACCGGGGACCTTCGAGTCGCCGCAGACCGCTCGGCCACTCGGCCGGCATCTTGGTGTCACGTTTGATATGAAATGAAATTAACTTTTAACAGCCACACAAATGCTAGGATTTGTAATAAGGATGGGAAGAAAGTTTAACATTTCTACATTAGAGAAAATGTACTATACTTATGTTTATTAGAGCAGAGGCATATAGCATTTCTGTCCTATTATTTCTTAGGAAACTGATTCAAAATAGCTTAGACTGCACAGACTTTACAGTTTCGTGCCCCGTCATTAAAAACTCGCATAGACAACACTGGTCTCTTCCATTGCAAAAAGGCAAGGACGATATAATAACGAAGTCACCAATCTGGAGAATATGTACTATCTACAATGAAATGTATAGAACTTGCATCGAATTGCATATATATGATATGTCTTCCAAAATATTTAGAAATATTGTTAATAAAAATGTTTGTAAATTTGCATTCCCAATATCGACACTCTAATTGATCTATAAAACCTGTTGTGTTGACAATAACGTAATGTAATGCCGAAGCACATGGCGAAGCTCGTAGAACGTTACAATAAATAAATAAGAATAAAACATATAAAATAACACATAAACATTTTTTTATCTTGCAAAGCATAAATTTCTCGGGCTAGGGGGCAAGCGCCCCCCCCTCCACTAGCCCCCTTAATGGGCGCTCTTGATCTCCTTATTAGTGTGTAATTGTGTGGATTTTGATTATATCTTCGACAAGTATGTCTGGTAACACATATGCTTATGCTTTACTTGATAGAGTCGTTTTGTGTTGCTCTAATCTGTGGTGATTTGTTCGCTTGTTCCATAAGCTTTGTTCGAGTGGTTTGAGCCACTTGAATTAGTGCAGACTTTTGCGTTCGAGTGGGTAATGTAACCCAGTGTAAGCTGCACTTGAACTGCTCGGGAGAGAGTGTACGTAAGTGGAGACGATTGAGAGTCGTGTTGCGTTCTCAGATAGTAAGTTTGTTCGAGTGGGTCTGTTCGGTGTCGCAATATCTGCTGGCTGCACTGGAAGTGTAACGTACAGAACTGTATGAGTTTATGTGACGTCACAGTGTCTACTCGCCCGAATGGGCAGGTGGTTATTTCCTTCTGTTACCACGCAGCGCCATCAGTAACCCCTCCCCCTGTCTCACACATACACTGAGAATGCAGCACGACTGTCAATTGTCTGCACTCACTCTATATTCACTCCCGAGCAGGGTCAGAAAGTGCTTGCACTGAGTTACACTATTAGCAGTTGCGCCGGCCACCGGAACAGTTGAGGTACAGCTTGGAGTTGGTTACATTATCCACTCGAACGCAAAACTGTATATTCGTGTGCATTAGTTCAAGTAGTGCAGCCCACTCGAACAAAGCTTTTGCAACACCGCGCAGACCCACCCGAACAAACCTAT
Organism: Lepisma saccharinum; assembly: GCA_022664845.1. Classification (NCBI taxonomy): domain Eukaryota; kingdom Metazoa; phylum Arthropoda; class Insecta; order Zygentoma; family Lepismatidae; genus Lepisma; species Lepisma saccharinum. The sequence continues at coordinate 1,886 of JAGDQP010075378.1, read as the reverse complement.
AATGTGAGGCGATCACTATAATGTCTTCAGTGGATGTTAGGCTTCTGTGGGAAGCCTAGAATCGTTATTATATTAAACGAAGCAAATAAAAATAAAAATGAAATAAAATAACCTTTCTTGTAAAGTGCAAGCTGTTCCTGCCATATGAAAAATAGCTATCTGCGTCTAAATCCTCTCCCACGAATACGAAAATACATATTCAGATAAGAATAATACACTACCGTGTAACGCTAAACTAAAACATTGTAAAAAGTCTAGTATATTATAACTCTACCGTGTGAGATTCCTGTAACGGAAAGTTAGAACAAACCAACCCTCTGCAAAACTTGCTGGAGATTTTTGAATCACCTGCCTAGAACAATGTGATGAACCCGGAGAGGCTTGAACACAACACAGAGAAAGAAGTATCTCAGCCATTATAGTGGAAGGGACAAAGTCAATTTCAAAAGATTACCACTTGCCACTGTGAGGCACCTCACCTACGGCCTCTTACACCAAACACAGAGCTGGAGTCACTAATGTGAAAACTACATTAGATATGGTTTAAAGAAATTACTGTAAAAAGAGGCACAGCTGCTGGAACAATCCGTTCCTGTGTTATATGTCAGCATCTACATTTATGAGTTATCATTACTGAAACCATGAGTTATCAATACTGAATATCAACCTGTACACATATCATGGGCCATGGCATTCACAACAGAAATATATTAACAAGGGAGAAAATAGTGTACGGTAATTAATTAAAGAAAAAGAAATCGGTCGTTGCAAAGGTCAAAACATGAACTGGAAACTTGAATGAAGTCCGAATGCAAAAACAATGATTACCGGATCTAAATAAGGAAAGCGGAAACAGGAATGTCCAGAAAACGGGGTAACTTCCCCAAACCGGAAGACAGACAAAGCTGACAATGGAAAAATGAAAAGAGATGAAACATACAGAATAAACTGCAGGTCAAATAGCCAAGATCCCGGTCAAAACATGGCTGGGTGACCACTGAAACACATTCGCATTCCATGAAGAAAATCTTACGAAACTAAACAGCCGCTACCACAAGACTGAAACCGTGACGCACACAAAGTGGAATACCTGGAAAAGAGACTGGATAGAAAAAATGGAAACCTCAGATTCTGATAAGAATAGTTGCTACACACACACATGTGTGTCCTTGGCCACACAAATGAGCACATAAAGGCTCATAGGACAAAATAACAAAGTTAACTAAGAATACCGGTAAATCGCTAGTTACAAACTTGTATGTAGAACAAGGATCAGATGGCGCTGATACACTATAACAACAAAAGAATGAGGGGAAGAAGCTCCTATTTTTACAAATGTACAAAAGAAAAAATCAACAGGCTAGTGTGAACTCAAGGAACGGGCTCTGGATCCCACATTACAATTGATCAACCTTCTGGAACGAACGAACGTATGGTATCGGAAGAGAACATGGCAGTGCAGGAAGATTTTGATGGATGTTCTACATTTAAATCGAAAAATGATTCACCAATAACTGAAGAATTGCAAACATTTTTAGTGCATAATCAAAGGCCTTAAACTGACTAAAGGACTCAAAATTCTTGAAACAAACAAGAATTCAGACAAATATAACTACGTATTTGCTCGAGTGCTGCAGCAGGGAGACTGTTCAGTTGTTGTGAGGGGCATTTTAACTGGCAAAAGTTCATCAGAGGGGGATAGAAGTCTTGAGAAGCAGCGGTTGCTAAAATTGAGTTTGAAGTCGTAAACTTTAGTTATCTTACGTTGGGAAAGCAATTCCCATACCATTTGAAAATTCCTGGAATTTCTTTATTTTTCATGAGCAACATAAACCCAGTTCAAAGTGTTAGCTAAGATTGCATTTTAAAAACTGCACTTCAAAAAT
>JAGDQP010075377.1:0-10169 GCA_022664845.1 Lepisma saccharinum | reverse complement strand
TACAAGTCTGTTGCGCACATTATTCACTAGGCTCCTAATGAACTGGCCTCGGTCTATTGACACTACTTTGGAATTATGATACCGACAGTGTTCCTAAATTTCACGATTTCAGAAGCCTTAATTGTTTCTTCAGAAAAATCTCCTGGTAAACTGCAAATTGACTCAAGGACTCTGACAGTTCTTCTAATAGCATTGTCAGCATCAGGTAAAGTCATGCTTCTCGTTTGCAGCTGCAATGACAAGTCTCACAATTCAGTCAGTGCATCATTCCCAAATTCAATACAAATTCTTTTTGAGGTAAAGATATCGGAAAGTCCCTCATATTTTGCCCTTTCTTTTGATTCTTTTGTTATGTCATTCCTTGCAGTACTAAAATGTTTTTGTATTGTACCATAACTTTCCCATATGGTTTTCACAGTGCGTAGACTAGACGACACCCATTTTATTTTTAAAATATTTCCAATTTTCTTTATTCGTTGCTCAAATGACACTACTTAACATTCATGTTGTCTACCGACACTTCTATTTTTTTAGTGTGTGATTCCCTTTTTAATGGATTCACAAATTTTGTGGGATATCGAAACTGTGTTTGTGATATTTTAGGCTATTTTGTGCTTAATTTTATCATCATTAAACCTAACCTTGCAGTCAAACCACTCTTTTAAAAATTTAATATCTGCTCCTTTGTATGTACTCATCCCCAGTTGGCTGATTTCATGGCAAATATTAAAGGCTAATAACTTATTTTCTAAGACTAACCATTTATATTCTGTTCTGAAATATTTATACTGATCTTCAGATCAACATTCGGGAAACAACGCTGAAGTACGTACCTCTTTTATATTGCTAGTGTCTGAAAGTGTTGCATCAGAATCACCGTTACAACGTGGAGACAGTTCTTAACACTTTTTCTTCTTATCTGAGTTGTCTTCTTAAGTCTTTTAGTTAGCCACTTCATTAAATTCATATTGAAACAATATGACCACTATTGTCTTTCAATTACTATTAATTCCTCAACAAAAACCTCACAGAAACAAACACGTGCAATATTACAGGTTTCAAGGAAACAACATGACAACGGTCGACAGCATGCTTCACGCTCTGAAATCGGCAAACTTTGTATCCTCTTTTATCTATTCGTATTTGACAGGGAGTCTAACACGCAGCGGAGGAGAGAGGGAAGATCTGAATGTTGACTTTAAAAATATATTATTAAATACAAAATTTGAATCTAATATTTCCCGGAACGCAGGTCTGACCCAACTAAAGCACTGCAATAAGCAGATATCAGATTGGTGACAAGCGCGATCGATCCCGCCAACAACGGTTTCCAGTTATTCATTTGCAATAATATTGTTTCAACGCCGCGCTTCGACATATCTTTGCTGTCAGTTAATCGGCAACGTAATTACTTCATTGTGTCGCGGGATACTCTTGATCGAAAATCACCAATATCACGTGTTGAGCAGGAAGGTAGGAAAAGGTAACATCTCAAGTCTTACACGTTATACACCACCAGTACCATACCACTTCCTTGGTTTATTCTATTTTTTCCATTTTCCCAGAAATACTTTTCTGACGGACTCGATTTCGCATTTACGTTATCCGTATATTCAGCACACAGTTAGATATTCAATAGATGGCAGCACTATAAATATTCCTAAATTTTGAAAACAGAATGTTTTATGCAGTAACCTGAAAATTTTCTGTACTGGGCGTTAAATATTACTTTATAATATGTTCCATACGTTGGCAAGATTTGGAGAGCCTTCAAAGAAGTATCGAAGATGCAACAAAACAACTTTTAACTTCCTGCTGAAGGATATCTTTTTGAAGTTTTCTTAACGTTTGTAACGGTTGTTTCGTGCAAACTTTTTTTGTTCCAAATTTAAAAATACTTTTTGTTCAATTTTTAGAAAGAGACTGTTGGTTGAGTCACGTAAGTGATTCCTGACTTTCTCTGTTTAAACAAATAATTCAATTCGAGCGAGTCTAGTCATAGTCCAAGATGGGTGAAGTAGGGAGGTGGTCTCGCGTGAGCCCTCCCTTTCCCTCTGCAAGACTGTGATGACGTAGTCCCTGCCTTCACCCTTCTCACATGTACAGACTGTTTTTTAATTCGTGTAACTAAGAAACAGACCTGTAAAGACGAAAGTTTAAAAGATATTTCCATGAAATTTTCTACATTTGCTCACAAAGCCCTGACGTTCTAACACTGTGAAAATTAACTTCCTCAACTCAATTTTAAGCCTGCTTTTGGTGGTTCAAACTCAAAGTGAACCTCGCATATGGGAAATTAACGTTAATTCAGAGGACCACTTTTCCTTACCAAGAAATTAAGTCAGACGTTGATTTATGCTTATAAAGTATTGTAGCATCTCTTGATCTCGATCTACAATATTTTATAAATAGATTTGATTTAATTTTTTGTTAATTAAAAAATATATACAAGAAAAAGTGGTCCTCTGAATCAACATTGATTTCCCCATAAGCGAGGTTCACAGTTGAGTTTTAAACCCCTCCCCTCCAAAAAAGGGACTTACAATTTAGATCAGGAAAATTAATTTCACAATGTCAAAACTTCAAGGCTTTGTGGGCAACTGTGGAAAATTTCATGGAAATATCTTGAAAACTTCCGTTTTCACAGGGCTGTTTCTCCGTTACACGAGTGGAAGACAGTGTACTCGAGTTGACAGTGTATTTGGACGTGCAACGCGACCATATCTAGTTCGAGAATACAACACAATGTTATTTGTTTCATAAATCTATTTATCTACCTCTCTGTCTATTTATGTATGTATATTCATTTGATTACGTTTCATCGACCTGCAATGTTTGAAAAAATATATTATGAAAACTATCACTTTAAAAACATTTTGTTGTTCAATTAGTACAAGTAGTTCACACATTGCTACACTGTATGACATGTAGACTGCCGTGGAATTTGTTTGGAAAACTACACTTTATTTTCTAAAGCAAACTACCAATGTGTCTGAAGCGTAAAGTTTATAATCAATGTGTCTTACCTGTAATGATCTACGGCTGTGAAACTTGGACATTGAATGCGCAAACAACTCAAAGATTGAGAGTCACACAAAGAGCAATGAAGAGATGCATACTAGGAATAACTAGGAGGGACAGAAAGACAAATGAATCGATTCGCGCACAAACATAGGTAGAAGTTATAATCAAGACTGCGAAGAAGATTAATGAAGATGCCGGTCACATAGCTAGACAAGCAGATGGAAGATTAACGTCAAATGTACTACATTGGATTCCTAGAGTAAAGAAACGACCGAGACGACGTCCAAATGCAAGATGGTTAGATTATATCAACAGTTTTTCAGGAGCTACATGGATGAGGATAGAAGCAGACCGAGATATGTGGAAAGAAAAGGGGGAGGTCTTCATCCAGCAGTGGATAGAAAATGGTTGAATATGATGATGATTCATTCATTGTTCTGACCAACGAGCAGTTCTTTCACTAGAACTGCCTTTCTTTCTCGTCTTAAAAAATTCTCCTGCAAAAGCTTTCTACGGCTTTCTTGGAGCTTTTCTTCTGAGAAAAGTGCCATAACTTGTTGCTTTCCACACGCCACTCTTTTAAATTGAATTTATTAATGGTCTTTAGGCGTCTATCGCTCAGGCAAAGATAGGGGAGAGGAAAGGAGTAAACCAGGGCCTAAGGTAAAGGTACCATCCCGGCATTTTTATTATGACAGGGGAAACTCTATGATAACTTAGTCAGGATGATCGACTGCTGATGTCGAACACAGAACCTCCAAAAAGGAAAGCCAACGCTCTACGAACTGAGCTACGGCCGCTCGATGCACACCACTCTCTCTTTTACATCAACAAGGAGGCGAGAAGAGTTGATTTGAGTAAATAGGGCACTCCGAGCTTCACCGAGGTACTCAGCACCAAATGTATAAGGCTTGAATATAGGTTTTATATCAGTTCCATGAGGCTTTTTACCACATCAAGATCAGGAAATCCCAATTAGCATCAACCCCTTTCATATATAGCCTACATATGTACAATTACTCTTGCAACTGTATACAACTGGTACAAAATTCAAATAAAAACATTACATTTATAAAATCACAATGGCAACATACACAGTAAACTTATTTAAATTTATATATAACAGGTAGGAAAAAAATACAAAATGATACAACTCTACTGAAGTTTCTCCTCTTATATTTCTTTCGAAGTCTTCTATTTTAAAATGCCTTCAACATAATGTAAAATTTTCGGTTTCGGTCTTTTCTCTTGCAACGATCCACCCACAATGTAAGAAGATGCTCATCTTTAGGAATTTTAAAATGAGAGATATTTTCCTCTCAACAAAGTTTCTCGTTTTAAAATAATTGCAAATAGCTCCTGCACACCTTCTGCCAGGCATGTTAAAGATATACAACTGAACAGAATCGCCTAAATATCACGAAATTCACGAAAGAATAAACACACAAAGAACGAAACGAAGTAAACTGCATTGATACAAAAACGGCCGACGGGTTGCTGGTAGCGCTGCACTTCGTCTACGTCACACATTCCTCCCCACACCACTAGTTTTCACGCGAGACCACCTCCTACTTTACCCATCTTGAGTCTAGTCTACCCTAAAACACTCCTTGGAGCGGATAAAGGTCTCACTCAGTCAATTTAAATTATTGGCCTGTTAAAAAGTATATAGCTAGTGATTATATGTGATTATATAAAGTCTTGTCGCAACCGGAGTTAGCTTGTTCCCCGGAATAACCAGACAAAATACCTAGTTAAAATGTCAAGATCCGATAGTAAATTTTAAAAGTTCTAGTCAGGGCAAAAATTCTACTATCCGATAGCCTACAGTTGGGACGGATAATAGTGGGGCAAACGTTTGGAAGGAAGAGTGAGGGAAAGGGAAAAGATGTAAAATGAAAATGTATAAATGTAAGGTAAGCTGTGAATGTATGGTCGTGTAGTGTATGTATGTGTATCTCGCGTCTGTTCGCACATCCGCACTATCATTCCGAGGAGCCGCAGATTTACGTGGTGTACTCGTTACCGATTAAATTTCGACTTGCGTGAACGCAAGAGAAAGGTTGCAATTTGTTTGCGAGAAACGGTATTAAATATCGACTTGCTTGACTTTGACAATGACGTCACCTTGAGCAAACTGGTGGTTTTAAAGACGAAAACTTGCGCCTGCAACACTCTGGTAGCAAATCAGTTACAGGTCGACTTGTGTTGATTGATTTCGAAAAATGTATGAATATGAAGCTAAAGTTAATGTAAAAATCTTGTAAAAGGAACGAGATGCTATCTTGCATCAATAAGGAATAATTTCAATGTCCTTCCCAATCAAAGTAGAAACAGGAGACACTATTCAATTAGGATTTGAATTCTAGTAAGTACTTTGTACATGCTAATATTACGTAACTGGCTTTATCTAATATTTTGACTAATATTTGCGAAGTGAGCACATCCATTTAATCAATGGTTTAGAAGAGCGTTCTTGTGTATTCTCATAAGTATGCATATAAAATACAAAGGTGTAATATCAATTTGCACTTATTTTGAAAATGTGTACCTTATCACGAACTAAGAATGTAAGGGTACAAAACGCGTGCCTTTGTACATTGTGTGGGAATTGACTTTTTCAAAACTAAGTCATTATATGACGTTTCATGTATTTTCAAATAGTATCTGAAACAATTTTTGTGGATTTCAAGTTATTTGGAACCTCAAAGTATCATTTTTGAAAAAATAAATAACGAAATCCGTAACATTAACATGTATGGAGTAGGGATATTAATCGGCTCGGTTCAATATGAGTGAGCCACGGCCATGCTGCGGCTTGTCTGCGAACACTCTGCGGCGTTCAAGGACGAATCTCAGTTAAAAGAACTATTGCAATGAATGCGCACGTTCGTGCAATAGTAGAAATAATTTTCTTAGATAAGAAATTTCAACTTAATCTTTTTATTCAAATTGAGAACATGCTGGTTTCAAAATAAGATCAGTGGTCCTGTTTCCAAACCGATATGTTTTTATTTAAAATGAAATAATGTTGATATTTCATTTGTATGAAAATTATTTCTCACTGCACAAAAAAAAAGTGTTTTATTAATTTTAAGAAACCGTATTATACAGTGCATTTACGACCAAGAAAATTCGTAGACAATTCCATCCATATTATTATTATTATTATTGGAACAATCCTACCATATAGTGAGAATATTGTACTTGCAAGTGTGGACATTTTCAAGTTCTGAGGGTATTCTCACATGTAGGTGGGAGTGAAAGTTTATATTGGGAGGGGGTTTGCTGCAGGGTTGGCTGGTATAAACCATTTTCTTTTTCAAAATATCAATTGGTTAAAACCAATAAATAAATGAATAAAAGCAAAAATACCACAAATAGTGTGAACTTAATGGTGATGATTTCACATATTAAACCATCTGTGATAATTTTATGTAATTTTCGCCTTCTAACCCGGGTTCGAGTTCAGCTGGGGGACAATCTCTCTCAGGTGCAAATCGAGTACTGGTTCGGATTCCACTTTGAGCTGTTGATGTAGGTCCTGTCCTTCATAACCTCGCTGCTGGATAAGAACATTAAGAAGAAACAAACTTATTTCTATCCATATGTAATATAAATAAATAAAGCAAAGTATTTAAACAAAAAACTGTTTTAAACAAAAAAGCTAGTTTTTTTTGGGGGGGGGTGCAGAATTGCCAACCCTAGTTTGCTACCATTATTTTGTTTTCATACTTTTTACTAGATTAGTATTTAAAGGCTGACATTTTTTATGTCCCTCTTGGACTCGAACGCTACCACTTCGACGAACCTGTACTGGCCGATTTATCATTTTTTCCTAGATTAATATCAAGGAAGTTGAAATTGAAAATATACAGGACTGTCATTCTGCCGGTAATACTTTACGGTTGCGAAAGTTGTAGCATGACCTTAGGCAGATGAACAGAAATTACGGATGTTTGAAATTAAGGTCTTGAGAAAAATATGCGGGCCAAAACGGGATGAGATGACTGAAGAATGGAGAAGATTGCATAATAAAGAACTCCACGGAGTGCACGATTCACCTGATTTAAGAATAATGAAATCGCGATGACTAAAATGGGCAGGCTATGTAGCTCGGATGGGAGAAAACGACCATATTTCATCTTGATTGGAAAGGCGGTTGGAAAGAGACCATTGGGAAAATCGAGACGACGTTGTGAGGACAATATTAGAAGGGATCTTGGAGAAATAAGTGTCTGTAGTGAAAACTGGCTTGAACTTGCCCAGGGTAGTGCCCAATGGCGATCGTTTGCTACTGCAGTGATGAACTTGCGAGTTCCGTAAGCCGTAGAGCAAGTAAGGATAACATCATTTTTTAATGCAAAATAAGTTATACCTCCAATTATTCATTTTAATATTCGGTCAGACTTTATTTTATTATTATTATTATTGAGTTTATATAATTCTCTACTTAAAACAGAGAAAAATATGAAGAATCTCCATTTTTATTATTGAACAGCTGAGAAAGAAATAGATCAAGAAAAAAAGATTCCAAAAGAGACAAACCTCACGGCTCCCGTGCCACTAGTGTGAACCATCAAAGAACTTACGGCTGCCGCGCGGTCGCTGCACCGCTATGAGCTATGTGACAGGTCTGCGGCACCGTCCCGCAGCCGCAGAGTGTGTGAACCACTCCATTTATTTCAATGGCCCATAAGCTTGCGGGCGGCTGCCGCACGACTCCCGCACCGCATGTGTGAACTGGGACTTATAGACCTCTAGGGGAACCTTCCCTGTAGGTAACGCGCCATACACAGTACCTCAAGATGGTGTGGAAGCCTGTGTATTATTATTATCAATGGGGATGTTGTGGGTTCGAACCCAGCTGCAGTCAATTCGGTACTTCTGATTGCTTCATTAATATTACGGTTGCATACATATGTTAGAGTGATTGCAGACTATTATTTCTTGAGCATTTCTTTTCCCTCCTTTATGTGTGTGTCGAAGGATATCTTCTTTCGTTTTATTAATTCAGGTATATTCATTTATTATTTGGGTACAGCATGTGTATCAATTTGGTGAGGAATATTTAACACTGAAAAACAACAATAATAGTAACTTACTTTTTTTAATGAACGTATATAGGCAAAAGTGGCTAGTTTATACTTGTATTTGTATGCACGCAGGGAGAAAGTGGCCTTCAGTGACGTCACGTGTGACGTTTGTTTACCTCGCACTAGGCAACCTCTAGCACTAGGTGAAAATCTTTCATGGCGTCTATTAAAACGAACAGTTTCCCCGAAATTTGTTTAGGCCAGTGATTTCAGTTATTCAAAATATTAACTTTGCTAAACATTATTTTATATGGGACAGTCTAGTAACTTTTGACATCAGCCCGTCACTATTCGACCGTTTACACCTAGTTAAAATCCACATACGTCCATACCCTTGCCGGGAATCGAACTTGGGGCCTTAGAGTCATTGGCCTAACGACTTAGACCGCACGGCTACACGGTCGGTTGATTCAAAGCATTGTCTTGTTATCAATAAATACTAGCCTGTTTTCACTTGCTCGAAATACTGTCCGTGATTTTATAGAAATTCCGAACCAGTTTCAGCCGACATCATGGAGAGATTGAATTATCCGAGCAAAAACACCATGGGTGCAAAAAGTTCAGCCAAGTTCTTCAGCCCAAAAAGGTGGTAAAATGGAGGACGGATGTTCCAAGTTCCTTGGCGACAGCATTTAAGAGGAACACTGGAACTTGGTGCTAGGTGGTATGGTTCATAATGTTCGACTTCGAGCCTTAGGTTGGTGGTGGTGGGCGTGGTGGGTTTTAGGACCGCCACCAGCCTTATGGCTTGAAGATCAAAAAACTTTCCACCTCGCGCCAAGTTCCAGTGTTCCTCTTATATGCTGTCGCCAAGTAGGGATGAGCACAAGAGTCTTGGTCTTGCAGTTTTGGTCTTGGTCTTGCATACAAGATCAAGACGAAGACCACGGATACTGGTGGAAGATCAAGACCAAGACCAAGGGATGCAAGACCAAGACCAAGACCATACCTGAAAGACTCGCGCAAGACCAAGACCAACCTGCAAGTGTCTTGCATACGCACTATTCGAATATTTTTAAAACGTGGAAAGGAAGGGGAAATTATTATATCCTTCACTTGAGTTTCTTTGACTTCTGTAAAAATACCGCTGGAGTGAAGGTGTTCTCAGTTGTGTAAACCGTGTGAGTGGATCTGAGTATCATGCCGCTGTTACTGTAGCATACTAAACTAAACTTACACTGTACACTACTGTACACTAAACTTACAATAGAAGGAAAAAGTTTCTGTTAAGGGCCATGTAAAGCCAAGATCTCCGACAAGAGATGGCAGCACTATCTCTGTATATGTCTATTTTTATTTTTATCGTTGCACGAAATTTCAATGCTGCTCCTACAAATTCAATCCTAGAGGGTTCAAACTCTCAGGGAAGAAAGTTCATAAGTAATTCAAGAGTTCTACCTGTGCCGAGTTTTCATTTTCTTTTTTGTTAATTGTTGAAATAGCTTCATTGTTATAGGCATAAGAACAAATTACTAGATTATAAGGCTTATATTTGAGCACCTGCTTCAAATTCAGCAGGTTTACTTTGATACATTTGTTCAATAGAAAAGTATTGGTCCACAAACTCGTAAGTAATTTTACCGAGCGGCCGTAGGTGAGTTGCTAGAGTGCTGGCGCCGCATTCGGAAGGCCCGTGGATGGAATCCGGCGACTGGCCTACCCCGCCGGGGTTTTCTAGAGTTTTCTCTCAGTCCCACCAGGTGAATGTTGGGATGGTACCTTTACTCAAAGCCCTGGCCGCTAACTTTCCTATTGTTGTCCCAAGCCTTAGGCCATAGATAGCTGTTAGGCTTAAATAAATTCAAATTTGTAAGTAATTATACTTTCTATCACTCTTCTGTCAGAGCTCGTTTGAGCCATGACTAGTCTCAATATCGTCAATTGTCTGGGTTTGTGGACATGAGTGCTTCTTAGACAAAAACAACACTTACAAGGGAACCCTTCTTGCTGTTCAGCGGGTTTTGACTTCGGATATGTTTTTGGACCTTACTTGAAGCATATAGATAGCGAAAATAACACGCATAGACTCGCATTCTGTCATATATTTGT
>JAGDQP010075374.1:0-10170 GCA_022664845.1 Lepisma saccharinum | reverse complement strand
AGTGTCAGAAGCTATTTTATTCACGGTGGATGAAATTAGAGCATACACAGATTCTATGGTAGTGTTATCTTCGCTTCGTCAGACACCGGACAAATACAAGTCTTTTGTAGCCAATCGAATCTCGAAGATACAAACTCTCCTTCCTTCAGTGCAATGGCGTCACGTGAGCACCGGTTTCAATCCTGCAGACTGCGCATCGCGAGGTGTGCGCCCTAGCCAGCTGTTCTCGCACGAGCTGTATTGGACAGGTCCTCCATGGTTACACGAAACAGTGTTGCCAGAAGATGCAACAACAATTTCCCTTGACCTACTTGCAGAACAAGAAGAAAAAAGGAAATGTGTCACCGTTATGTCTGCTGCTGTCAGTGAGAGTTTCACAAGTCGCTTCTCCTCCCTCACAAGATTAAAAAGAGTGACAGCATGGATTCGGAGGTTTATTGACAATTGCCGAACATCCGAGAAACGTCAGGGTCCACTGACGGCGGAAGAAATGGACGACGCGCTGCTGTGCCTAATAAAGAGCTCCCAAGATGAAGCCTTCCCGGAAGAGATGGAATGCTTAGTGAATCGCAAACCTCTCCCCTCCCGCAGTCGTTTGCTGTGTTTAACCCCCTTCATAGACAGCCGGGGAATTATCAGGGTGGGCGGCAGGCTCCAAAATGCAAACATAACGGTTGACCAAAAGCATCCTATGTTGTTGCCAAAACAACACAAGCTAACGGAGCTTATTATTGATTATGAACATAAAAACACTTTCCATGGTGGCCCCCAGGTGGTGTTAGCTGCAATACGCCAAAGATTCTGGATCATGGGGGCAAGAAATTTGGTGAGAAGCTTCATTCGGAAGTGTGTCAAGTGTAGACGTTTCTCTGGTCAATCAGAAACTCAACTTATGGGCTCTCTACCTGCGGCCAGAGTGAACCCCGGTCGCTGTTTTCTTTCCGTAGGAGTCGACTATACTGGGCCAGTAATTTTGAAACCTAATCAGGGGCGTAGCAAAATTCGCTACAAAGCATACATTGCCTTGTTTATATGCCTTGCTACCAAGGCTATCCATTTAGAACTTGTGTCAGATGCTAGTGCTAACGCGTTCCTGGCCGCTTTGAAGAGTTTTGTAGCCCGCCGAGGACGACCTCGATATGTGTACACCGACTGTGGCAGAAACTTCGTTGGCGCAAATAAAGAGCTTCAGGCTTTATTAGTCGCTAGTGCTCATTGTCATGGCAACGAAAAAACATCTTCCTACTTGAACGAGCAAGGGATAACCTGGAAGTTTAATCCCCCTTTCTCTCCTCATATGGGAGGCATTTGGGAAAGAAACATTCGTAGTGTCAAGCATCATCTCAAGCGTATTGTGGGAAATTCCATTCTAAACTTTGAAGAAATGTGTACTCTTATTACCCAGATAGAGGCTATTTTGAACTCACGTCCTCTCACGCCTCTGTCTAGTTACCCCAACGATTTAGCTGCCTTAACACCCGCTCATTTCCTGATTGGTGAGCCGTTGCTTGCTCTCCCAGATCGGAATTTTTCATCTGCTGACATACCGGTTCTCAGGAGATGGCAACTTGTGCAAACATTAGTGCAGTGCTTTTGGCGCCGATGGGCGAGTGAATACCTGTCGGACCTTCAACAGAAATCAAAGTGGCTAATTCAACATAACCTCAAAATTGATGATTTAGTGTTGATAAGAGACTGGCCCCTCCCCCCACAGCAGTGGAAATTGGGACGTGTTAAGGAAGTACATTCCGGAAGAGATGGACTTGTGAGAGCTGTCACGGTAAGGACAGCCTCCGGCGAACTGAAGCGTCCTATTGTAAAGTTGTGCTTAATGCCATGTGGCGCAGACAGTGACAAGTAATTATTGTAAATAATCTAGTATTAAGTGATCGAAAACTCAGTGTTGTACATTTTCCATTTTGTTATGTTATTTCATATTGTGCTATATTTTGATTGTTGAAATTAGATATTTCAAGGTGGGCGGTATGTTTGGGCCTCTCTGCCCTGCTCATTTTTTATTTTTTTTCCTTTTCTGCCGTTTAACGGGCTTATTTTCAAATGTTGCTTGTTCTAGCCACAAGCTTGGCTTCTTGTAAATAACGGTACCCTCTTAGAGGGGTGAGAGCTGAGGATGGGGAGGCTAGCCCCGTGCTCAACCAGTGTTAACGTGGTGGTTGAAGAGTGCGTCTCGTGTGCGAGAGTCTCTGTGTTCGTGAGCTATATCTTAATATAATTAGCATAAGCTACAGTGTGTGTGCAAATTAGACATTTAATTAAAGCTTTATTATAGTTAAATATTGTGAACATTTATTTATTCGCGTAAAACGAAATACCTTCGTTTGGGAAAGCGCGAACAGTTGGCGACATTCATATTAAAGAACGGAAACTAAATATAAGGGAGTTATTGAAGTGTAGACCTAGTTTGATATTTGCGCTCAAACTGCGAATGTACGATCCTCACCACATATTGCGTGTTGGTTCTGGGAGGAAGACTTCAGCATCACAGTAGGATAAATTAAAACTAGTGAGATGCGACTGTGTGTGTAAAAAGACTCTAAGCATTTAGTTGGTTTGGTTTAATTGCAGTGAACATCAAAGACGGAACATTAGTTTAAAACTTTCACTTAGCATCAGGTAATTCATGTTTCGCAATAAAGCTGAGATTGAAAGTATAGAGACAATGGTTATTCTCCCGGTAATACTTTACGGTTGCGAAAGTTGGAACCGAATCCAATTTTATTTACGGCCTTTAAACAGCTTTGGCTCAGGTCGAATGGATGATGAAGAATTGGTGGAATGAACAAAGTGGGACGAAACTGAAGCACCCCAAGAAAACCCACGCACACAGTGTTTGTGCACCACAAAGCCTACATAGCACGAGCCGGGATTGAACTGACGACCCTGGCAGTTAAGTTTAAATTGCGTATGTTTGAAACTTACGTTTAGAGAAAGATATAAGAGCCGAAACGACCGGAGAATGGAGGAGAGTGCATAATGAACTCTACAGACTATATAAATCACCCGATAATATAACAATAATGAACTCACGACGGCTGAGATGGCCAGGGAGAAAACTAAGATTTATATTCCATTGTAGTTGGTAAGCTGGAAGAAAAGAAGTCGTTGGGATGACAATATTAAATTTTCGAGCGCTAGATATTCATGATGAAAACTTGACTTGATCTTTCCCATGATAGACTCCAATAACGAACAATTGTTACTGCGGCGATAAACTTGCGAGGTACGTAAGCCACAGAGTTGGTCTCTTTACACATTCACCAGTTTCGATCTATTCTTCTGTGTTACTTTACTCCACATTCTGGCTCCTATGATCAACGCCGCCTAAAAACGAAGCCTAGATTCCCGATTTGAGCGAGAGGATGAAACCAGATCTAACCCTTACATAACTTCTTTACCCCCATCTATTTCGTTGCTCTCCTCTTCACCCTCAGTTTCTATTCATTTACTACACATCTTACACCATCTCTCCCCTCGATATTTACACGTAAAGAGTTTTTCAGTTGTTTCATAATCTGATCCGTTGTCCAGTTGTTGGCGCCACTTTCACTAGATTCTCGCAATGCTTTTTACTATGTGACATCCGTTCTATGTGCTTGACAGCGACACTGTACATCGAAATATTGCACGTAAATCTTCATAGTATGGGTGTAAATTGAGTGAATATTACCAGACTACGTATCTATCCCTTTTATTTTCATTTTTCTCTGAAAAATATATTCATGAATTGAAAAAAATATTTACAATAACAAATGTACATACATAAATAAATCAGACTGTCAAGGAAAATTTGCACCAATTCGATGCAAATAAATCTTCATGTCGATCCACAAAATCAACCACTTAGTTATTACTTCCTCAGTTCCATTCTTTACAAATGCTGCTGATGGGATTGCGTTTTTGTCATACAACTCCTTGAAAACTGTAACTGCTCGCTGTAGGTCCCACTCATTCTCCTCCAAACACCTGCAAAATAATAATACAGAGAAATAAGAGTGTTAATTTTTCTCATAATTAGGACCCGGATCTTTTAGGCTTTGTAGAGTTGCTTTAGCCCATTTTAAGATTTATTATTTTTTCTACCACACATGAATTCAACTGACTAAGCTTTGCATTAAAATGAAATAAGTAGCAAGTAAATTTCAACCCTAAACACATTTTCTTGATCTGCTAACAATGTACTGAACATAAGTCCTATTTTCGATCGGCGTTCGGCCCGTATATCTTTCTCAAAACCTTATTTTCAAATACACGTAATTTATGTTCATCTGCTAGGGTCGTACTCCAACTTTCCGAACCGTAAAGTATTACCGGCAGAATAACCGTTCTGTATATTTTCCATTTCAATTTCCTTGATATTAATCGCGAGGTTAGTAGTTTCTGGACTAAATAGATACATGCGCTGCCCGATACTAAACTACTTTTTATTTCTTCAGTGACCTCTTTTTTTGCTTTACATATGCTCGCAAGTATTTAAATTTGTTTACTTTCTGTACCTTTTCATTCTTAATTGTTATATACCTATTTCCGTCATTCCCTGTGTTTCGGTTTCTTATCATCAAAATAGTACAATTAATTTATATGTACTAAAGTCATACTTCAAGGTTCACGAATCAATATCAGCTTATCTTTCAATCTTATCTTTATTCTTCTAGTATTTTTCTGTCCATTTTATCACACGATAAACATTCCGTAGTGGTTCGAAATCCTCACTTGGTGTAGTGAGGCAAACCAGTGAAAGGATATAAGAACTCCGCTTTAAGAATCAAAAAGTTCCATTCTAGAATTCACGATGAAAGCACATTTCTCCATGTACATTTCTTTTATTTATTTGGCATGAGGAACTATTGAAGGGGGTCAAGTGTATAAATGCATAGGTCACCGTATGTAAACATGTATTTACAATGATTGCTGATGTTATGTGAACTTTATTTACAGTATACACAGACGCTACTTGTTTTACAAGGATTTTAAAATAATTATGGAGTTGCGTCACATTTACACTATTTTTATTCTACATTAAAGTGTTTACAAATGCGTTACTGGTATCCTACTGACAAGGAAGGGTTTCGGTTCGAACATGAATTTTTTGATAAGACTTCGTATATGTATTTGTACCCCCATGCTGATAATGCCTGGAAAGTAATTCGACCGTGTAAGGCCGCGTTTGTCCGCTACAGGGCGTTAAAGTTTGGAGCAAGTGGAAGACAGCCGCTGCAATGGCTCCCGCAGTTTCAGTTCAAACACGCATTTGTTACTCAAAATATCTACATGAACATACCTGACAAAGACTGCAAAGCCCAATACCGTGTAACAAACAGTTTGGCAGATATAGGCCAGTACTTGTCTCCACAAATGTAAGTGAGGGTTTTCCATAAAGTGAGTAAAACTGAAGGGAGAATCACAATACGCACACAGGACAATAGACACATCAGGACATCCTTCAAAAGCACACGTCAAACATGATACTAATCTCACCAAAAATCTTAATTTCGGGGGTGGGGCTCGGACCCCCAGAACCCTCTACGTACGTCCCTATCCGTAACTATCGGCAACTTGAAGAGTGTAAAATAAAGTGGCATTTAACACCGTATCCATGGAGTGTGATTTTGAAGGTTGCTCTTTGTGCCTGGTTTGATTGTCTCCTGTTTTGTAGAGAAACCTCACTTGCATTTGTGCAGACCGCCAAACTATTTGTTACACGGTATTGTGGCTTTGCAGGCTTTGTCAGGTATGTCCATGTAGATATTTTGAATAATAAATGCCTGTTCGAACCGAAACTATAGAAGCCGTTGCCGCGGCTGCCCAGGCTGTCTTTCACTTGCTCCAAACTTTAACGCCCTCTAGCGGACAAACGCGGCCTTACACGGTCGAATTACTTTCCAGGCATTATCAGCATCAGGGTACAAATACATATACGAAGTCTTATCAAAAAAATCCTGTTCGAACTCAAACTCTCAACTTGTGAGCAGTGACTCTCATCTGTAACAGATTAAAGAAATGTCCCTCGAACGTATTTGTCGGATATTCGTTGTGAAATTAAATAATATCACAAAAGTGATAGTTCTGAAGATTTAATCCTGAAAGGCATTGCTCTGTCTTGTCATCTATAGGTATGTTATATTGTGAAACATACATACGTGGTTTGGGTAAAAGATGATAATAACTTCCCAATGCGAATCTCGACTAGATGAGAAGATAGGAATTGCAAATTCTTACAGCTAAGTTAGATCATAAATATTTGGAAGCCTAATCGCTTCAAAAGAATCTCCAGTCGTAACTATTTATTTATTATTAAGTTTCAGATACAGCTGGAGTTGCCATTTTACACAAACTAAATAACATTAGTTTTCCTACAAACTAAATAACATGAAATTAAATTTTAAACAACACATAACACAGCAATTCATATAAATAACATAACGATTATAATACACAAGAGGAATAACTCACATATTGGTATTTAGCGTTCGATGGAAAGTGTTTTCAGATCCGAAAATATCAATATCTGAATCGAGATTATTGTACATAATTACAAGTCTATGGAATAGGGAGCGCTGCAGTATACTTAGCCTAGGCGTGGTACAATGAAGGAGGTGATTATTTCTGGTTCTTCGCAAGGGATTTAGATATCAACTCTCCAGTGCTAAGATTCCCGTTAAGTATTGTATAAGTACATCAAATCTGCCAGCTTGCGACGAGAAGAGGGAATGTGGAGACCAAGAACGGATAATATCTCAGGGTTGCTTAAGCTACGTACTGATGGAATTCTTCTTTTGACTATAGCAAGAAAACAGTTCAGAACTGAATCAATAGGAGATAAATTAGAAATACTAGCCATGTTCCAAATTGGGGAGCAATATTCAATTTTAGGGGAGATGAAGGTTTTGTAGAACATGTTCAATGAATGAAGGTCCTTAATTTCTGTAAATCTATAGAGAAGACCAAGTAAGCGCATAGAACTGTTCGTTACAGAAGTCACGTGATCAGCAAACAGACTTTTTTCGTCAAATACCACTCCAAGGTCCTTTTGAGAAGAAACTTCAACAATAGGATTATCTTCAATGATACAGGCAGATGGGATTTGATTCCTCTTTAAAAAAAATAGTAAGAAAAAAGATTTTGAAGGATTTATTTTCAAGTTCCACGCATTACACCAGTCCAAGAGGTCAGAGATGGAATTTTGGAGATCAGCAGCATCCTGTAATGATCTGATTTCTCGAAATAATTTACAGTCGTCAGCAAAAAGAATAATTTTGGTTTTTGATGACTAAAGATAAGATGGGAGATCGTCCATATATAGGAGGAAAAGGAGAGGCCCAAAACACTACCTTGAGGTACACCAGGGAGAACGGGAACAAAATTAGATGATCCAAAAATAACAACACGTTGTTCACGGCCAGTGAGATAATCTCGCAATAATGAAAGGAAGTTACCATGGATATTGAATCGGTCAGTTAATTTATGAAGAAGATTACAATCAATTCTATCGAAAGCTTTACTAAGATCTAGATAGATGACGTCAAGCTATGTGTTATTGGACAGGAATTGGGTAGCATCAGAGAGTAATAAGGACAGGTTGGTAAGAGTGGAATTACCAGGAAGAAAGCCATACTGAGCAGAGTCTAGATAAGGTGAGACAAAATTATAAAGACTATAACTTAAGATAACTGCTATTTTAGTTGCGTCGCGGCTGGATTAGAGATACCTCCCCGTGATAATTTATTTTGGCCTTTTGCAACCAGAAGTCTCATGGCCGGTTTCACCAACCTTCCTTAAATTTCGGTTAAGGGCGCGTTAGTTAACGCTTACATAAATATTTAAGCGTCCCTTAAGTCTTTTCCATTGCATCAACATTTAACGCTACGATTTAAGGGTCCCTTAACAAACGAGACGTTAAAGCATTGGTATTCCTGAATGTGTAATTTCTCATACATGCTGTTCTATTTTCAAGAATTGCGATTGGTTGATCCGCGAGATTGGCCACAAATAAATGACAATCACAATGCGTTGAGTAGAAAGTAAACAAATTCGGCCTAATTTCCCGCGTGTATAGTATTTGTTGTACTGTATTTAAGGCGCCTACAAATGAATGCTTATAATTCAAATTAAATATTGTACCTTAGAACGAATAAATGTTTCTTATCTATCGTCGGATTGCCGGAAAGTAAGTGTCAGTGTAGTGTGTCCGTACCTGTAATGGGCCAGTCGCCAGTGGTTGACAAATAAGGGAAACAAACGGTAATAATATTTGTATTCGATACAATAGTAAACAAAATACGTTTTATTTTTCCGTATTTATTTTTACTTTTCTGCACTGTCTCAGGCTTTGTTTCGTAGACCAAATAAGTATTTTTATATAAACGTCGGTTCTTGTTTACACTTGAAATTTTACTTATTTGATCAACCATTGGTACGATCACCTTGTATAGTTTCGACACCGTGCAAATAGAAGCAGATGAAGCTATAAAAACATTCCTCAAGTATGTTGATACGGACTATTTTAATTCTTTCGTCTTTTATTCCGCAGAGCCGATCAAATTACCTTCTGTTCATTCTTTTTTATTGTTTACTAAGTTACAGTGGGTTAGGTTATTTTGCACAACGCTTTTTTTTTTTTTTTTTTTTACTGTTTGCAATTAAAGCTACAGTGGCTGTATCAGCTGTGCGGAACTTCACCCATTCTTTCCCTATGTCGGGTGAATGTACTTCCAGTGTAATTATTTTGGTTGCATCCAATGCAGAGAGTGATACAAAATCGAGTGGGAAGGGCATGAATGCGAGGACACTTTTTCACGGGCTCATGTGTGTTGGTGTACTCACATCACTCCTTGATTTTACATCACATTCTTCTGCATTGTACGGAACCGAAATAATGCAAATAACTACATTAGAAATGAGTAGTTTAATGCCATATAACAGAAGTTACTTAAAGAAAGAATTACAGTTAATTGCAATGTTCTCTTTATTCCGATAAATACAGACTCGTTTTGCTAGATTTGGCTTGTGATCTTTAAAAATGAACATGAATTACGTTTGGTCTGTAGTTAAGGAGGTTTAGCATTCAACGGAATTATAAAGCATCTCAATGCTCTATGTACATATATGAGCGCATTATGTTTGCAGTTCTTTTGTGCAATACAATGTGAAAATGTATAGCTGATTACATCCACAATGGAATCACTTTATAAATAGTGTACAAGGGAGCTTTCTACGAAAAGTTCTACTTATGGAGTGCTTTCCCTCAACTATTCCCGACGGCTATACTCAATGTTATGAGTAACTTTGACTAAGATGTAAGTCGTTTTAATGTGGAAAGTCATGGTTATATAACAAGTAATAGTCACTACAACCCGAGAATTCAAAAGAAACAAATGCATTGCCCACCCCTTTCTGAAACAGTTTTGTAAATTGTATATATACACGTGCATTACTGGAAAGTGTTCTACCAAGAATATTTAAAAGGAATTATGGGAACCGATAAGGACACGTACTCGAAGAAATAGTAAAGCGACGATATCAGACATTCCCGACATCAGCCTTATATATCAGAGTTCAGATTTTCTTTTCCTTTCTTTTGTTGAAGACACATTAGGAAACTACAATCTACTGTGTTATTTACACATTATACATTGCACACAAATTGCCCAAAGAATGCATCTTCTTAAGTATTTATTGTATAAACATTATCGACCATCACACTGACATTGCTAGGTAAGAAAGCAACGTTATTTCCGAAAGTACAATGATACGTATTTAGGAAAATATAAATCATACACTATAATCAGCATAGTTGTCCGCCATATTCCTACATAATTTAAGGTCGCGTTAAACAGTTAAGGGAGGAAAATCGCGTCCTTAAGTTAAGGGCGAGTTTGAGGAGCTGTTAACCTTGAGGGAGGTTGGTGAAACACTCTTGCGCTGTGAGGAAGCGTTAAATGGACTTAACGCTTCCTTAACATTTAAGGAAGGTCGGTGAAACCGGCCATCAGTCACCTTCATTCTGTTTGAGATTTTGCTTTGACACAACGAAATTCTGTTTTCCTGCTGGGGAGTCGTTCAATACCTGTTGTTGTTGTTGTTGTTGTACTACTACTACTACTACTACTACTACTACTACTACTACTACTACTACTACTACTACTAAAAAAA
>JAGDQP010075373.1:0-10170 GCA_022664845.1 Lepisma saccharinum | reverse complement strand
AATGTGAGCTGATGATACTAAGTACTGTTAAACACTAACTTTTAGAAGGAAGTAACAAGCTCAAATTAATGCATCCTTGGTCACTGGTTTGTCATACTCCCTGACATCAGTTCCGTAAACATTGTATACAAATCATTTGTTTTTAAAACAAATAGCTGAGATAGACTAAACTTTAGAATTAGATAACAATCCCAACTGTAATAGAACTGAATCTAGAATGTTTAACATTTTCAACATCTGCTGGAGATAAATGCATGTTTTGTAATCTAATTATTAACGGATTTTCTTCCACGTGGTTATAAAGCAATTCTACGAGTATGGTCACTGTATTCCTGGCGTAGTGGACCAATGAGCTATAATATTTGTAAAAACTTGGTGGAAAATCCTGTGAAAAAAATCCGTATCTCAACGGTAAGTGAATGCCATACTAAATAAGCACCGTATGCGCCATCTATCATAAAAAATTTAATATCCTTGACAATAAATAGTATGACGCAAGTTTGATAATTGGTGTTGTTGACACAATTTTGCGGTCAAATTTTCCATTATTTGGTTTAAAGCGATAAAACATTCGATTCTCTGGGATATGGACAGTTATAGTTCGGCATTTTCTTATAAGCACAAGAAAACGTAAATAAGCATAGCTTCTTCAAATGGTCTAGCTTTAAATATTTACGTTAAATAATCTTTTAGAAATAATGTTTTCTTGGGATCGTTTATGTTATTTTACTAAACAGATTTACTGCAAAATGTGAACCATAAAAGATAAAAAAATGCGCCTTTCATCGAAAGAAAATACTTTCTATGTTTTATAACATAGGGAGTAGACCAAAGCCTCCTCCGGAGGTACAAACCCGGCATTTGCGTGGCGTGACTGAGGAAACCTCTATTTGAATAGTTTAAATAGTGAAGAAAGCTCATTTCGTTAAGTTCATATGATTTGCTTCAAAAAAACAAACAAACAAAATAAATCTTTCAGGTGGAGCTAACAAAGCTCATAGCAGTTGATCTGACACATAAACATATACAGCAGTGAATTACCGAAAAGAAAAAAGAAAATACGAGAAATTTTAGCTGCAAACAATTCATTCAATAAAAAAGGTAACATATTTTTGACTTTTGTGAACCGTATATATTTCGTGTCTACCCAATGATTTTACGTTCTTTGTAAAAAAAAATCTAAAGAAAGTCACTCATTATTAGTTTTATGTTGCTTTTCTTAGTTTGTTTCTACTAAAATTTGACACCAAAGTTCTGAAATACAAGAAGAGCAAGATCGTATTCTGTTTTGCCCTTTTCAAAAAAAGAAAATGTGTCTCGTCTTTCTGTTTAAAATGAAACTGCAAAGATTTCAATTTGATTTTATTCAGCCAGCTTTTATTTCCTTTCGCTCTACTTTCTTCTCCATCTCCGTTCGTCACTGATTACTATTATTGTCCAACGTAAAGTTCTGAATTCTAATTTAACTATTTCTTTTATGTTAGGTTCACATTGATTTTGCTTCATTTCAATTTGATTTTGTTTCACTACATTGTAATTTTATTTCGTTTCTCTTTGATTTTGTTTCTATTTACGTTGATTCTATGTACATATATAACCTCATTTATTTTTTTCGTTTCCGATGTCAGTTTTGTTTCTGTGTACTCCAATTTAATTTTGTTGTAATTGAATTTTCTCGTACTTTTATGTTTATTTTGCACTGTTATTACTGAGATCTACATAACTTTTATAATCGTATACTATAGAGGAGAACTGTGTTCGAAATAGAATGTAGGGGAGAGGTGGACAATAGCGATCACCTAAGATAAAAGGATTGTTACGCAGTTGTTTTGCAAGATGTATTAAACTAAATTTGTTGATGCATGCTTGTATCCTTCCGCAATAAGCGTGTAAAATAAAACGAGGTTAACTCTTACAGTTTTTTAGTAACATGAGAGAAAACAAAGTACTTTTATCGCTATTCCCATCACATGTTGGTAATGGCAATCACATTATAACCTTTTTCCATAAGTATATAACACTTATAGTTCCATAAGTAGTTTGTAGAAAATTAAGCGTATGAAAGCCAAAATGGTGTAAGCCCATTTACAATAAGGTTTAGTTATATCCAGAAAATGGATTACCCGCAGCAAAATATATTAAATGAAATGTAAAGCACGGGGAACTACGGCGCGCTTCACCATCCATTGTATATATTTCGCTGCGGTAAATCTATTTTCTAGACATACCTAAACCTTATAGCAAACGGGCTTACAGCACTTTGGCCTTAATAGTCTCGATTATATTTTGACAAAACTATGCCACCATTTTGAAAATTAAGCTGGTTATTTTCTAAAAGGTAGTTCATCTGAAATTTAAATGTGTGCCATGAGTTAGACACAAATATCACTACTTAGTAGCTTCAGGATATTACTAATTAAAAGTATAATAACTATGGATTGAAATATACAGATCCTTATAAAAAAAATAGGCACAAACAAGTTTCTGCACGCTGTAGACTTCACTTCTCACAGACTACTTCCTCGACACTACACAAGTATCTTTGCTACGCAAGGCAGATGGCAGCACTAGTTTGGCACGGAAGAGGGAAAACGGGGGCAATCGCCATTCCCAACTGATCGGCATTCCCTTCACTCCCCTAATTCTACACCCTAATAACAAACCTTCAGAAAGTTCACTAATAGATTGGTATTAATAGTGGGAGAATATGTAACCCACTGCTTTTTAATTTCTAATTATATGAATGGTATAATTTCGTTGAAAGGAGATTAGAAACATTCCAAGGGAAACTGAGAAGTAACTAACTTAGTTTTTCAACTTAGCAGTTAAATTACTTAGGACATTAAATTAGGAAGCAACGTCTGATTTCTTAAAAAAAATGGTTTATTAATCAATTACCTTTTTATTTGACAACCCCTTTTTGTTTCGACTTATGAATTGAAGCTTACTCACACGGTAGATTAGAAAAGGGACACTTAATAGAGGAAGATGTGTTTAAGGAAAGACAGGAATTCCCTTCATCATCTCCTGCTCACATGCTTCAGGTTAGTTTCTGCTCTCCCTGAAGGGACAAGCCTTTTCTATTTTTCGGCTCTCTTCAAAGAAACTACAAATAAACTCCGAAAGTGAATTTTGTACTCAACACACGAAAGCGTAGCGTTATACACAGAAATTCTGTTTTATCTTCCGGTACGGCACGAAGTGACGAATTTCTCTTGTAAATGATCTCTCACGCTAAATAACGCACTACCGTTGATAGATAAATTCAGAAGTTCAGAAGCAATGAGATATAAGTGACATAAAAAAATTATAAAGAAGGGTTGTTATCATCTTTTATGTATACACATAAATATATGGGACACAAAATATTTACAAATGTGTTCATATTATTAGACTCAGTATGCAGTTTCCTCTACTTCTTATTTCCCATACAATGTTACATCAGAAACACATTTGTACTTAATCCTTGCATCTACTATTTAATTTGTTACTCATTGTTAATGCGTGTCACGTAAGCTTTTCAAAATCAATAATCAATTTGTTCATGACACACACACATACAGTTGCTACATGTTCTTTAGTTCTACATGACAAACGTTGAATGAGATAGCAAATTGGAAGAAAATTAAGTCTGAGAAAGATTATAACTTCGAGTTGAAATTCCTGATCAAATGATTTTGTGGAATGTTATGTGCAAGTTTAGTACACTTTTGCTGCAAGTCGTCATTGTTAACCCATAAATTATTGATTTCTTCGATTAATTGATGTCTGTCTTTAATGTAATTCTTCTTCAGCGTTTCCTTCATAAAGCTTCAGAAATTTTCAGTGGGGTTCATGTCGGGACAGTTGTCTGGCTACAGAAGTACACTAATATATTTGTTCTTGATGAATTGTTTTTGACATTCTTGAACTTGTGCTGTGGGGCTCGATTATGCATAAAGATAGTCACCAAATCAGGCGGCAGCATCTCTCTTGACGACCCTTCATTTATCGGTTAAGGAGCATTTTCCCTCTATTGTATGAAATCTTCCAGGTCCTAAGATAGATGTTACATCCGAAACCTCGTTGGATTCTAAAGTTTATTTTGCACAATCCAATTTTAACCTCTCCTTAGGCCGACGTCGCCCATTGTATAAACATTCAACAAGCCCCGTGAAATATGACTCAGCGTTAAAAGGTACTTTCCCCCAACCATCAGAAGTTCAATGTTCCAGTCAGTGTGCTCATTCGAGGCGCTATGCCATTCTTGGTTATGAACAAGAAACTTTGGAATTTTTGTGAGTGAGTCTAATAATTTGAACACATCTGTATATTTGTATAAAGACACATTGGAAATAAATGTATTCTTCTACAAAATTAGAAGCTTCTGTGTCACACATTTCGTGCCACATAAAAGGGAAAATCCGTAAATAGGTTATACATGGCTACGGATATACAAATTTATGAAAATCGTACGTGGCAACCAATTTCACCTTTTCACACGGCCACCATTTATATTTAGATGCATTTTGCAGCAATATACGAGCATGAAATACCTTTTGGATAAAAGTATTTAGGTTGTTGCTGCAGCCTCATATGGACCACCCGTTCAACGTCTGTATTATCTCCAAAACGATTACTGTCAGGTTAGATTTCAGCGGACGGATAAAGCGAAAATCATTTAAGGGTAAATTAGGACTGTGCGATAGCTGTTGAAGATGTTATCACCTAAACTGCGTAGGAAGACCTTTTGCCGATAAGAAACGCACTACTGCTACTCTAATGAATATTCCTCGGCGGACTGTACTCATTTTCACAGTACACTAATGGTCGATACTTAATGGTCGGTGGATCCATTGACTCAGAGCCGTATAATGGCACCTCTCAAAAATATTGACGCCTATTTCCCGTTAAACCTCAATACTTTGTAACTATTAACTGACTTTCAATTGTGCTTCTCAACGTTAGAATACCGAATTGTTGACGTTTCTTGTTTTCTGATTCAACACCTCTTAATTATTATTTGTTGAAAATAAATGGTAGTTAAATTTGAATTAAACCAGTTAGATTTTGCTGCCTCTCTACTTGAAAATTGTTCTTGCAGGGCCCCCGACGTGTGACGGGCTTACACCATATTTAACCATACAACCAGAATTATTACTTAAATAAATCCATGTCTAGGAAGCGACTATGGATTGTCAAAAGATCTCAAAATCTAATTAGTCCACACATTGTAACTGTATGGACCAATTCAAGGGATCTAAGATATTGAAAACCAAATATCCGCACCACAACAATACACATAAGAACCAGAAAGATAAATACACTGAGAAAATTAACAGCAAGCATTACTGTCTGAGTGACTATGGCACATTTTGTTAAAGATCAATTTTAGGAGCAGTGGTTGCTAATATATACTTGGGCACAATGAAAATGACAAATTGATATACTTTCTAAGCTCCATAGCTTCAGCAAAATAGCAAGACCGAGCTTACATAAGTATATATTTGAAATAAACATTTCGTGTATGTTGTAGTAGGTACATATATTAGCTCGGCGTTGCCAAATTGTACAACTTTCGGATGAGAAATTTTCCATCGGTGATTTCTTATATATCCGAATGTACAGAATAAGAACTGCAAGAACATAAACCGAATTAGAGAAGAAAGTGCTCTGAACAGAACTTTTAAAAAGAACCAACTCGACTGCCATCAGCAGACTCGTAACCGTTGGCATTTGAAATAAAAAGAAACGAAAGAAAAAAAGAAAGCAAAGCGTTTCCAAGACTTTCACTTCGTCCAAACCTCGAATTTATGGAATGACCATTCAACGAGCATTGACAGCAACTTGCGGAAGGATTTCCAGGAAAGAAAATTCGTAATGTTTTTTTTTCAAATGGTGAAAGGAATTACAACGAGAGCCACAGTGAGTGAACAACATAAAAGATGAAAAGAAACGGATAAGCAGAGAATACAGGAAAGAAATACAATTATTTACTTCTTCAAATAAAGCTATTTTTATTTCGTTTCTTCTTACCTACTGTTTCCCTGGAATCACTGTAAAAAATATCTTTACCTAGCTTATATACATGAATTTTACTTCAGAGAGTGTTTTCGTCACATAAAAGGAATATTAAAATAACAAAATAGGTGGACAAATACAACGTTACAAAAAAAAAAAGTTGTTAATCGTTTCCTTCTCACAGTTGAAGACTACATTGTTCTAAATGCCAAAACATCCATTGAACAGGCGAACATTTAGGTAGATAAACAACGTTAAAATTATGTAACAGGACTAACGTTGAATCCTTTGATTTTCAACGTTTATGTGCTACTGGGGTCCTTATTCAAGCAGTGCTGCAAATCTTGGAAGATAAAAGTGAAGACGACAGGTTACTTGAAATTAATTTTATACTGAGTTGGAAACACTGCTTGATATTGCATATACACATTTAATAATGATCTAATAGTTCTTCAGATGAATTTTAATTTAGGTATGTCCTTTAGGCATCTATGACTCAGACCAGGGTAAGATAGGGGGAAGAGATGTCCAGACTCTAAGTTCAAGGTACCATTCCAACATTTGACTAATGTGACGGTGGGAAACATGCTTCAATTTAGTATTAGAGAGATAATTGTTTTAACGACTAGTTCAGAAGAGATAGAAAACTTAGTAGGTGTCTAATGGCGTGAACAATTATACACGGAACAAATGCTTGTATTTGCCTATACGTGTTAATCAAACCTACTTCATTCTTCTATCCACGTTTTTCGGTTCTAGATGGAAGAAATTAACTTTTGTAAGTTTTTGAGGTTCCTGTTGCAACACGTCTTTCGATTAAGCACCATTTTAACCTTCCAAAGCAACATCAAAAGTGAATTGCCAATTTAGTATTTCAGGAATTTCAAAATTTCTAATTTTAATATTTCAAATATAGAAAGAACCACAATGTGATAGTATGATATTTACATTTTACCATTTAACTTGAGGTGACCTATTTATAATTAGAAAACGTGATTCTTTGATTTGGCTAGCAGAAATTTGGATTAAATTTTTCAATTTGTTTCCTCAGGAAACCATTAGAGCCGTTCAGAGCTGACAAGCAGCGATTTCCTTTCTACAACAGCGAGAATATAAAAACAATATTGCGATTTTTCCTTCACAAAATAAACTGGAAAATAATTAGTATCTTATCTGCCATCTGTTGCTTAAACTGCAATCAAGTGTCCTCAGTTTAAAGCCAACGACCGGCTATCCTGAATTTTAAAGATTTTTCAGCCGGACCAGGATGATCGTGGGATGGTACTTTCAAACGACGCCGTAGCCGACTTCGTTTCAACATCCCATCCCCGCCCCTGTCCTGGTCCGGGTCAAAGATGCCTAAAAGCCATAAATACTATTAAATTCAAACTTCAATTAATTTTACTGAAATTCTTACGATTGATGGGAATTTGTTTTTATTAAGTAGGCACCCTTTTATAATAAAAGAATTTTACCATCTACACCGTGAAAGAGTTTCAGAAACGTCCTTGACATAAAATCAGGCAGTCTAATAACTTCAGCAGTAGAAACAGACATCATTCAGTTTTCAGCCATACTGGAAATAAAGGCAAGCTTCAAGCGGAACTTGCATACGGGTCTTAATGACTGGATGAAGCTACCCATCATAAATAATACGAGAACAAAACAGTATTACATATATAAAGCGGGTCAGGAATGCATATTCTGAAGATATAAACCAAGTTACACCCAAGTGTTACGCAGTACTAAGACATACGCCTTTGTTCTAAGCACTTTTCCATTTGTAAGTAACGGAATTCCCCATTAATTAAGAACATTTCCTATTTCTACTAAAATAAGTTATCAAGATGGCGGAAATAAACACTGAACCAGCATTGTACGTAGAGTTACGATAAGAAACAGTTAATACTGAAAATCTGCTCGGTTTTCCAGCCTTTTAAGCTAAGCGCCAATTATTTAATGTACCAGGAGACTAGTTATAGGAGAATGACCAACCCTATTCACTATGCTGACCCCAGAAGACTACATATATATATCATCCTTATACTAATTATACCTCGATTACAGGCGCGGGATAAACCATTCCCGGTGCTGAAAGGCAAAATCTTACTAGTATAAGAGAGAAAATAAGTAATGAGTGCCCCTCATGAACAACAGCAAGGAAATAACGTGTAACTTGCTGTTGTTCAATGAACATTATTTGATAGCCCGGACGGGTGTATAAACCTAACCAGAACGTGAAATATACCTTCTATTATTAGGAAAGGTAGACTTTTTCCAATGATAAATTCCTGGTGCAGTGAAAGCCCTGCTTGCGCTTCCTACATCAGTGCAATTTTCTCACATGTTGTTTGCAACATACTGTATGTACGTCTTCACGGTTTGGGCCATAGATTCCTGTGGCAGTGACATCCCTTAACTGCGACTTCCTGCTATAGTGCAATCTGGGACAAATTGGGAACATCATAAGTATTTCCCATCGCCATCATCGTGCCAAAACCTCAGTGGACTACATTCCTTCGCATCATAAAGAGTCAACATTGCGTTACCTAGCAACCGAAGCCTACCCGTTACAACGCTAAGAGTATGGGAAGGAACTTACGGAAGGAAGACTGGCCGAAGTACGGAATATGTTGAAGAACACAAGTTTAAAGAGTAGCATTGATGAAGCTAGGTTAAAAGCAAAGTCAATAAAGAATGAGAGCATTTCAATGATAATAGTTTTGTTAGCGGACTGCTGTCCAAAGAAGAGAACATCAAGCAAGAGAGCTCAGGGAAATCTGATTTAGATCTGCTCTGGAACTGCTTATATACAAGAACCGTATCACATATTCTTACACCGACAAAATGTAGTTCTGAGTTAGATTCGTGCGCGCAGGCACAATTTGGCATTTGTTATTCAATATTTTCTTTACCTTTACATCTGAAAAAAGTTCTTTGTCTATTGTTCACTTATATTCCTCCGTGTAAGTAATTCAAATGTTGTCCATATACACATACATGTATTATAATTTCGTTGTAACCGGATTCTACATTTGAGGGCTAGAGACATAAACTAATTTTATCGTACCACGGTTCGTACTTAATTTCCAAAGGGAGTTATTATGTAACTTTCCGCACACAATATTCCCCTAAATTATTTAAAACACAAAAAACTATACAAATGAATTCAGTAGCGGTGCATACGATAGAAAACAAATACATTGACTTAATTTACTTTGAACAAATGTAACTTCACAACTGAAGTGCCAAAATCATGGGATACCTGCCTAATAACATGTCGAACTCCCTTGAGCACCGCGAAGTCCAGCACCTGTGTGTAGCAGGGACGCGGCAAGTCGCTGGTAGTCCGCCGGAGGGATGAGCAGTCAAACAGTAACAATTGCCATCTACAATTCGATGTTTGTTGCAAGTGAATGATACTGGACACGAATAGCCCATTCGATCTCCCACAAGTGCTTGATAAAGTTCATGTCCACTGATCTAGGGGGACCAAACATGCGTTGAAAGTTGCCAGAATGTTCCTCAAATCAGGCGCGTATCATTGCGGCTCGATCACATGGCGCATGGTCATCCTGGAAAATCCCATGGTTGGCATTGTACACGAAGTGCATAAAGGGCTGGGGATAGTCACCAATCATTTGAAATAGCACTGACCGGTCAATGTCCAATTCAACCGGACCAGAGGACCCAAACCATGCCAGGTAAACACGCTCCATACCATGATGGAGCCACCACCAGCCTGCACAGTGCTTTGTTGACAACTTGATCCCATGGAGTTTGCACCAAACGCGGATCCTACCATCCCCGCGTACCAATTGGAAGCGTGACCCATTTGACCACACTATTAGTTGCCAGTCCTCTAAGGCCCAGTCCATGTGTTCCCTAGCCCATGCGAGTCGTCGTCACCGATAGACAGCGATTAGCAGAGGTACACGTGTCAGTCTTCAGCTGCGATACCCCATTGAGACCAAACTGCGCTGCATTGATCTCTGAGACACGTTCTTTGGACGTCACAGAATAATTACACTCAATCGAAGTAGCAAGATAATTACGGTAACCTACAAAATATTAATAAAGATCATACAATTCCAAGTGATAATAGCAGATATACTTTACAAAAGCTCCTTCTGTTATATGGCATTGCACGTTTTTAATATTGACTTATTT
>JAGDQP010075372.1:0-10170 GCA_022664845.1 Lepisma saccharinum | reverse complement strand
CGAATTGAACAAGTTTCTGTTTCATACTAGTTGGAACAAAATGTTAGCTATTTATGAAAGTAATTGGAAATCTTGTAGTGCTTTATCCTTTCAGTCCATCAGGGAGTCATTTACTGTTCATATGAAGCTAGTTAGTTACCCAGACAGTATACTGTATTATATTTTGCACAGAATAAAACGAATCCATACGAGTTCGGTTTTCATTGCCTGTTACCTTTTCTTCTCATTTCATTGCCACTACCTACAATCGACAATGTCATGATTCTTTTCTTTTCAATGTTACATAAATTTGTGTATATATATATATCATTTGCTTGAAGAATTTTAACTTCCTCCTCTACCTCACTTGAGAGTTACATAATATTTAGCCATAATTTTTACATTGCTTCATTAGCACAACACTGTGCGAACATGCTTCTCCTATTCTTAAATGGGCGTTGTTCGGTGATCAAACTCCATCTAATGTCACGAAGAAACTAACTTAAGAAAATTCGTTTTGGCTTATAAATGATTGAACTCTTGTAAAAAAAAAATGGCCATACAGACTAATGATAGCAAATAGCATTAACGTTTTCAAACTAAAATTCTTCTAGAATTTAGCCCATTACATCTTCCTCTCTCCCTCCACAATTGGGCACTGATCAAGCCTGAAAGTGATCTTAGGAGGGAGATGTAAACACATGCAACCAGACAGGACCGATACAGTTAATGAATTAGCAAATTCCCTAACAGTGAGCAATTTACACTAATGAGTTAATCACGCTACAGGAAAGTTCCTTGTTTATATTGTAGTTCCCCGTGTTAAGAGCAAAACAACACAGCTGCTGCACACAAAATATTTTATGTCTCATAATTTTGGAAAAAGTGAAAATCCGTTTTATCCTGGTTTCTAAAGCTTTTAGTGATAGGTTTTGTTTTCCGTTCCTGGTTTGTGCACATTTCTTCTTGAACAATAGATTCCATGGAGAAATCATGTGACATCAACCGGAACTAAAGATAATTTCCACTTTGAGCTAGCAACAGTTGTGAACATGTTTTGAACAGGAAACAAACCGGATTTCGTAGTGCATTTAAAACAATGGACCACATATAAGCATTAAATGAAGTTATGGAAATGACTATTAAATATGAACTTCCACTATGTTTGGGATTCATAGATTTTGAAAAAGCTTTCGATTCGGTCCCCTTGGCAGTATTACTTAAATCACTTGAACATCAAGGCATCGAAACTGCAAACATCAATTTACCGTAAAACATTTACTCGACTGCCACATCTGTCATTAGACTACATCAAGAAAGTGAACAATTTAAAGTTGGAAAAGGGTTAAGGCATGGACATTCAATTTCTCCAAGACTGTTTTCATCTGTCCTGGAGAGAGCGTTACAAAATTTACACTGCGATGAAGTTGGAATAAAGATCAATCACGAATATCTTCATCTCCCACGATTCGCTGACGATATAATCGTGTTGCTTCAAAAGCAGAAGAACTACAAACCAGAATGGAAGAGCTATATAATGAGAGTTCGAAAACAGGACTTAAAATGAATTTAAGTAAAACAAAAGTAATGTACAAGCAAATGCTGCAAATAAGGAATTAAAGATTCACGGAGAGACAATAGGCATAGTTGATGAGTATGTTTACCTAGGTCAGTTCAAAACATCGAATACCAAGTTGACTGATGAAATAAATAGATGTAAAATGACGTGGAGTTTGTTACCTGGAAGACTACACTTTATTTTCAAAAGCAAACTATCAATGTGCCCCTAGCGTAAAGTTTATAATCAATGTGTCTTACCTGTAATTATGTACGGGTGTGAAATTTGGACACTGAATGAGCAAACAACTCAGAGTTTAAGGAGTCACACAAAGAGCAATGGAGAGATGCATGCTAGGCATAACTAGGAGGGACAGTAAGAGAAATGAATGGAGTCGTGCACAAACAAAGGTAGAGGATGTAATCAAGACTGCGAAGAAGATGAAGTTGATATGGGTTGGTCACATTGCTAGACGAACAGACGGAAGATGGACGATGAGTATACTACATAGAATCCCCAGAGAAAATAAACGACCGAGACGACCAAGAATCCCATAGAATCACTGATACTAGTTCTCTACCATTTTGTTATTCCCTTATCAGTATTTCAACTTCTTTTCTGGTTAAGTTCGGCCTCCGTTTTCTCTTCTTGTAACTATTGTTGGTGCTTTTTGTTAATTCGTTTGAGGCCACACGTCATTCTGCTATTGGCTACAATCTAAAGGAAGATACCGGTATTGTTATATTAACGATATTATCGTAAACTTAACGATAAAATTTAATTATTTCGGAACCAATATTTTTATGGTTGCATTTACTAATCATGTATTGTTAAGCATTTTTTATTTATTCTCAACCGCTTACATGCCCTAACTAACAATACTTTATTGTTAATAAATCATCAGTATTGTTGAATTTACAATTAATCACCCTGAAATGTAGTAGCTTCATCTGTTGGTATTGTTCGTTGTACAATAGTATGTAGTAATAACGTTTGGAATGATAATAATCTATCAACAAAAAACTTCCCGTTGAGAGACTGGAGTCCGCGTCTCCATAGCGTACCCAGTGGGCGCGCTTGAAATAGGATTTTCAGCTTCTAAAGAGGTAAAGTGTTGTGAGCAATGCTCTCCTGTTACTCTTAACAAACTCATTAATATATACAAGACTACAAATTCATGGACAATTCTTTACAAAATCGTTTAAGCAATTTCTTTAAACGTATGTTAGTATATATATATATATAAAAAATAAAAAACTTTTTTTACTCTTAAACAATTCGAACTAAAAAGTAAAAAATAATTTTGTTAATGGATTACTAAAAAGAAAGCATTGGGCGCGCTCTCATATACAGTAACTTTATAAATTCTTGAATTGTGCCCCCGTATGCTTTTCTCTTTAGTCATGCATAAACGAAATTATTTTTTACTTTTTGGTACAAATTGTTCAAGAAAAGTATGTCTTTAAAAAGTTTTTTAATATTATTTTTCAAGTTATTTCGGTGATCGGATGCTTTTCCTCAAGCTAATGTTTTGTGACCCAAATCCTAAAGTGTTCTGCAATCTGCAACCAGTCAAAGAAATCATATTAAAGAAGTCATATTAAAAACTATTAAAATATGCTTTTAAAATATAGAAATATATGAAAGTAACAATGGAATATTGTACTGTCACCCGACTTACGTCGCTATCCAAAATTTCATCATTGTATGACGTCGGAAAATCAGTTAACGTTGCGAGATTTGAGGACAACACGAACTATAGTGAACTAAAGAAAAGTCTGTAATAATAATATCGATAACCTTACGTTTAATTTGGCAAAGTATAACCTGATTGTTAAAAAACAATAAACCTCCAATGTCAAATATTTTTAAAGAAAAGGAAGAAAGTGCGGCCATCAGCTGACCACAAATATGAACAGAAAAGAAAAATGCACTTAACATAATATAGACAAGCGTAAATATCTTCACACATTCAAATCATCATCATCATCATATTCAGCCGTTTTCTATCCACTGTTGGATGAAGGCCTCCCCCTTTTCTTTCCACATATCTCGGTCTGCTGTTATTCTCACCCATGTAGCTCCTTATGAACGCTTGATTTCATCTACCCGTCTTGCATTTGGACGTCATCTCGGTCGTTTCTTTTCTCTAGGAATCCAATGTAGTACATTTGTCGTCCACCTTCCATCTCTTCGTCTAGCTATGTGACCGGCCCATTTCCACTTCACCTTCTTCGCAGTCTTGATTACATCCTCTACCTTTGTTTGTGCGAGAATTCATTCGTCTCTGTCCCTCATGGTTGTTCCTAGCATGCATCTCTCCATTGTTCTTTGTGTGACTCTCAATCTTTGAGTCGTTTGCGCATTCAATGTCCAAGTTTCGCAGCCGTACATCATCACATTGATTATAAACTTTACGCTTCACACACATTCAAATATTAGTAGTTACTATATTGATCACCATTATCATCATCATCATCAAGAACCCATTATAAATGTCAAGGTTACCGACCGGGTAGCCGTGCGGTCTAAGGCGTTAGGTCAACGACTCGAAGGTCTCGGGTTCGAGTCCCGGCAGGGGCATGGGTGTGTTTTAACTGAAACGTGACGGATAATCGTGACGGGCCGAAGTCAACAGTTACTAGACTGACTCATATAAAATAAAGTTGACCAAAGTTTACGAAATGTAAAGTTTGGTGCGTTTGCAGTAACTTGTCATTTTTTATATTGTTGTTCAGATAAATATGATGACCTAATTTCCTTTCCAATCTCGTAACATTAAGTATAGTAAATGTGTACGCATGCGCAAGAAATTATCTGAATATGGTTCAATCAACAATAACTTATTGTAATTCAAGCCTGAAAGTTAATACTGTTTTCAATATGGTTTAAAACATTGAAAATTTAACAATGTTCAATTAGCAATACTTAATCAACATTTTTGACATTGCTGAAACGTAACATATCGTAAATATGACCACATTTCTCGTTACGACAACGAAAATTCTTGTAAAAACGATTAACAATAATGATATTACTCCTGGTACCCTAGCATCTTTTAGAGTGTAATAGTTTGCATACATCAATCCCGTCAAACATATTGGTGTGCCTACTTAAGAAGGTTTTTGTGCACACCGAAATTTGCGAACTCAAAAGCAACGTTGCAGAGGCGATAAGTACCAAGATTTCTGTACATAGCGACCGCAAACGGCAGACCAACCCGAGTTTCTAATCTAAATAAATCTTCAGTGTATATCACTATAATTAGTATCATAATGAAATCTATACTCGAATACATAATTAAAAAATAATAATAATAATAATTTGCGTTAGTGTGTGTGTGTGTTTGGAGGTAGGGTGCTAATAGCCACTTATCCTCCTTGTGAATTATTTGGACCTCACAAAGGTGGAAATAAACTGGCAACTTGCCAATACCATAATTTGAGAAGTGTTTATTATTCCTTTTAGGAAATGTATGATTTAGTAAGTTCAAACTCCTTGCTTTTCATAATTTACTTTCGAATGTATGTAAACAGATTTTATCATTCTTAATATTTAGTTCCATGTAGTAACTTGCTCATGTATTTATCAGTTAAATGTATGTATTTATTTTGTATTCTGCACGGAGAAAAGTTTATGACTCGAAGGTTCTTGGGCGAGGTGAACCAATGGTATTTTTCCTTCACTTTCCTTCTCATGGGGACGATGTTCTAAGGTTGGGATCTGCAGTTTTAAAAAAATCATTAAACTTCTTTTCACGTGTTTCCATCTTGATTATCACGCAACAAGCGAATCTTTTCATCCACTGGGAACAATTACCCAACTACTGGAGACAATAACAATTACCAAAAAGAACTTCAATTAGAAGAGGTTCTGGATACTCCGATACTCTGAGAGTACAAGAGTACTTCGGTCCCATCTGATTTAAAGTTATCGTATTGGCAACTGGTCGTCCACAGCAACACTGCCGTAACCAAATCAAAATAGTTAGCAACATATTGTTTCATAGGATTTGTAATGAAAGCAATGTAATGTCATGTACTAAAATGGCGTTATGTGATTCGATGTAGCGATAGAGTGGTTGGATTCGGAGGCTGGGCTTATTGTTTAGCTATGGATGAATGTGACACCTCGCCGGCCTCGTGCTGTGAGGTGGAATCAGGGCCGCAAAGAAAGGTTGCTTCTTATGTAACTAGTTATATAGTCTATAGGCTTAGTCACCAGGCTTTCAAGGTCCATCAACCTCCTCGCTTTTAGCTTTGGAGAGTGTAAAAGGATGGTCTCTACAAGAGTCACACCAACAGCCAGTAGATTTATGGAAGCCAAGAACAGACGCCTCGCGTGTGTACTTCAAGGTGTTTCTTCTTTTACCATTCACGGAAACATCTTGCTTCATTGCGCACAGAATATATCAAACACGCACAACGAGAACGTTAGCATACTATTTTTATAGAAAGTAATCTTTGCCGATTTTCCAATTTCTCAGTTTTAATAAGCGCTAATTTTAAGTTCGTATAGGGTAGTGAGAAAAACCAATAATTACAATTTCCAAATCTCGATATAAAATAGCAAATCGAAGAGCAATCGATATATCAAATATCGAAGTAAAAATATTTAATATCGAAAACTTGCTAAAAATCGAATAAAATGGATAACTTAAAGTTTTGGTAACTAGAATGTCAATCATATCGAAGAATCGTTGGAAGTTAATATTGATCTTATCAAAAACTTTTTCGAAATCAAATATTGTTCACATAAAATCTTTGGAAATCTAACAATAATCATATCGAAATATTGTTTGTATGTCTACAATCGTTATATCGATTTTCAATTTCGATATTTAAGTTCTCTTGATATCAATATTTTTATATTTCATTGAGCGAAATAGCGAAACTTACACATCCTGCGAGGGCAGCACACAAGTTCGAGTCCTGTTTATTCCAACAATCCTGATTTCTATGGTTCTTTTTCTATTTCCAGCCACACTATGCAAATAATTGTCTAGTGTCCAGAGAATAGGTTTGACCCACTACAGGCCTTTCACGGATCGCCTAGGACTGTGATTAGTGATTGCCCCAAACATGTGATAGACTTGTCAGTTGTAACTCATTTTTCATTATTAGTGTCTATGCGAAATGCCTTGCCATTTGCATAGAAAAATACGTATGACAATGCTCACAACTGATAAGTATATTATAGGTGCCAAGTACATGCATGTTATACACCGTGTTTGGACTTCTATACACTTAT
This sequence comes from Lepisma saccharinum, assembly GCA_022664845.1. NCBI lineage: Eukaryota > Metazoa > Arthropoda > Insecta > Zygentoma > Lepismatidae > Lepisma > Lepisma saccharinum. Next base: position 3,383 of record JAGDQP010075372.1, on the reverse strand, counting down.
ACTTGCACGTTTGGATAAAAACCATACTTTTGGATAATAAGAAAATTTTGGCTGAATCAAGCTAAACTTTCTTTGGAAAACCTGCCCCTATCGGCAGATCATAGATGATGATAACGATGGTTATGTAACAAATATTCTTTGCTAGACTTTATTTAATCTCTAACCGATAACAGAGAGGTTATACCATTATTATCTAGGTTATATAGTCCATGTCATTGGCCTGAATTGACTACTAGTGTTACGCCTGTTTCATTATCTACCTTCAATCGTAATTTATGGCCTTTGCTTTCATGGAACATAATGAAATTGTAATGTGTGGGTCGGCAGAAGTTAATTAATCCTACGAGTAGAAGAACACATACATCATGAATTTCCTCATAAGTGTTTCGCCTTCTTTTCCATCTGTATAGATACTGGTTATATATTTCTTTCTTTCTACAAAAGTATTCCCAAACTGGTCTGTATTATGTTATCAGTTTAACTAATTATCATATCTTCTATCTGATACTGCCGAACGTTAAAATGCTTTGAAACGTATATCTTTCCCTTCGTCTCTGTATCTCTCTATATAAAATTGAAAGTGACTATATGTGCGTGAGCATCACGCAAAAGGTGCTTGACCGATTGGAATGATTCTTCGCACATGATCAGACACTGGATCAGAGTGGAAAGTTATATCACTTTGATTATCTTCAGAGATAATCGACAATTTAATTATCCATTGAATTCCAATGGCATGGCGGTAGTAAATAATGGAAAGCACGCGGCAACCCACACTACAGTGTTGTTCGACTATTGACTACCTACCTCCAAGTGGTCAAATTTGGCATGACTCTCAATTCAATAACAACGGTTATCTTAGGTAGCACACCCCTAACAAAGCTGAGTGTTACAGTCCTGATGACTGTTGCCAACATATTTTATTCACCCCGCACAACGCGGGGGCAAATCAATTAGTCTATCTATATAATGTACAGAAAAAAACAAAATGGTTTGCGTTACCCAATGAAAACATACTAAATATTTCGTTTACAACATCAGATAGCGAATCCCTATTAAAATTCTAAATATATGGGCTAAAATTAAATCTATTATATCCCTTTAAAAATTCAAACTTTAGTATATTAAAATACTCGAACATTAAATTCCAACTGACAATTTAATTGGTAGAAAATTTGTACTTATCTTGTCTGTTATTTAAATCGTCAGTTGGAATATTTGAATATCTTAGTATAGTAAAGTTTGAATCTTTATGTGATTGTACTATAAGTAAATTCATATATTATAATTCAAATAGGGGTTCTCTACGTAATGTTGAAAACCGAAAGTTACCCAGCCCTCTTCGCTTTCGACATGTAGTGTTTCCAAGAGCTTTTAAAATCGATTTCTATCAATACTAAGTTACTCCTCAGTCATTTTAACTATCTGTCATTTTTTGTGGTTCCAATTCTCATATGCTCCTGCTTCTTGTAAGAACAACCTTTAATACTGTTGGTAAGTGGTATACATAAAATTACACATTGGAAAAAAATAGCAATCTAGCCGGAAAACAAGTCCGAAAAACTATTTTCATAATTCGAATGTGATACAACTCGTGATGATTGTATTTTGTATATTGTATATTGCTTTTTATGTTTTCAATACCCTTGGTCATGAAATAAAAGCAAAGGCACCATTAGGACCCTTCAATATTAACTTTCTATTTGAAAGTTTTATATGCTTTTACCACCTACGTTTCAATGTTTGTTTTCAACTGTATGTGGTGTACGAAGCTACGTGAATTAATACATTTTCTGGTGTTATTATTACTCATACATATATTTACTTTAAACGTGTCATATACGGGGTATCATACTTTTGTCTATAACATATATCCGCTTAATATGCTGTAAAATAAACTTGGAAAACGAAGTTTCTCTGGATTCACATAGAGTTATAAGTCGAATGGCACGTGATGGCAGTGTTTGATTTGTAGAGTTTCCAGAAAGGGTGAAGATTTAGTGACGGTATTTTGAGATCGTCCATACCCCAGGCTAGAGGTACATATCTGTAAACAGAGCCAGGGATGATTTTTGCAGAGAGAGGGAAATCCCAACCATTGTCCCACTACAAATCGAACACTACGTGATGGCACTGTGAAGGATACAAAATTATTTCACTGAATTCATCGTCTTCAAGTTGGCAAAGTAAATATTTGCTCCTAAAAGCTCCTTTTTTCTGATTTTCTTTGGAGATGCAGCAATCCACGCCATTTTTATGGTCTTGGACACGCGACGCGAACTGTTCAACCCGCAACATAACAACATAGAAACCAACGATGCACTTATAACTTATGCCTTCAAGAAGCTGGAAATAGACGGTGCTACAGAAGACATCCTGAGATTTGCGCCTGTAGTTGTGCGGACAATCCTGAATGATTTTGACAAGTGTTGATAGAATTGTTGCAGAGCGAAAGACCGATTTCTGAATATGTATAGTGACTGGCTTGATATACCGTTACATTTCTCATCAAAAGTGAGTGCATTGCTTGACTGCTCAACTAGCAGTCAACATCAAAGCTTGGAAGACTGAAAAATATTTGGGCATTGTACAGAGAGATAAAAGCAAAAGAGACGAAAGAATTATTAGCAAAGTAAGCAAATCACAGAATTTCACACAACAACAGTGATCGCGATCGAAGTGGAAGTTTCTGTGGTGACGCACTTTGTGACGACTATGGGAGATGAAAACGTGTGCAATCACTTTGACAGACACTCCTTCATTAAATTTAATTGCCATTTAGAGTCGCAAAAAGGAACAGACCATGACCCAGCAAAATACCGTTTGGATTATCTGTGTTGTATGTTTGGATGCGATTTTGTTTAGTGTATTATCCACATTCGTACAGGCTTGACGTGAAAAAGTGGAAAAATATAATTTTACCTGACAGACAGCCTATAAAACACGGAAACGTCATGATATCAACCCTCAGGGCAAATCATGGAGTTACTCATAGTTAACTGAAATCGGATTTTATGACGGGAACACACCTCGGCGTTTTTCTTTTCTCTAGAATGTTCAATTGGCTTCCGAAATTACACATATTGAACTTATCAACCTGTTTGTAGCCATCATAACAAAAATTTAAAAGTAACCTCTATATTAACACAAATGGCCTAGCTGTAAAATGGCGAAAAGTGCCTTGGAATGAATCGTAATAAAAATACTACCATATTCAGCATAAAAAATTATGGTTGTCCACAAAATTTCAGCTCAAAAGATGCTAACCTAACTTCAAAATAAATTAAAGTGGTCGTTTTTTTTTTAGTTTAGCTTTATCTCGGTACGATTTGCACCTACGATGACATTCTTTTTTTTTAATTGAAGATTTTTTCAAGCTCTAC
>JAGDQP010075371.1:0-10170 GCA_022664845.1 Lepisma saccharinum | reverse complement strand
TTAACCGTGTTCTGTATGCAATCAAGGTACTTAGGAATGTACTAAATAAGTCAACCTTGCGAACTATTTATTTTAGCTTATTTCAGTCACATCTAACATACGGGATTATATTTTGGGGTAATGCATACAAAATTCAAAGTATTTTTAAAATACAAAAGCAGGTCGTGAGAACCATGGCACATGCTAAGCCAAAAGAACACTGTAAGCCTATCTTTCAAAAATTCAATATACTTCCATTACCGTGCCTGTATATTCTTAATTTACTCATATTTGTTAAAAAGTACCTTGAAGGTATACTTGATTGTGTAGGAGACCAACACAATTATTATACCAGAAATAAACAGAATTTTTCTATAGTGGAACATCGGACTACCCTGTATGAAAAAGGGGACCAAATACAGTGGGATTATTCTATATAATAAACTTCCTAATCACATAGCGAATCAAAATTCAGGTAGTTTATTCAAAAAAGAACTTCATCTATTTTTGATATCTAACTGCTTCTATACACTCAAAGAATACATGGACTATTAAAGATCTTTGTGAATACTACATTAAAAATGTAGGTACCACAGGGTTGTATTATGTAACATGACAGTAAGGTAACACAGATATGGATTGCGTAATGAATATCAGTTATGTTATGAATGATATCCAGATCGACGTGTCCACTCACAATTTACTGTAGACGGTGATTAGTTGCGAATAAATGTAAATAACAGATAAACAGTACTCTTCAGTGTAAAATATTTTATATATGTTGTAACTTGTGTCTTGTTTCCTGCCTGTTTTGTAATTTTTGAGTTTTTTTAATAGAGTTTTATGTTCATTCTTAAGTAGTATGTATATTCTTATAATATGATAAAATGTATATAATTTTCATGTAATAACCTTCTAACTGACTTGTTCTATACCATAATACATTTTTGTATGCTACATGGTCAACGGAACGCAATAAATCAATATCAATAAGGAAATACTGTTTGATTCTTGGGAAAGAATAGCCGCAAAAGAAATAATAATATTTAATCAACATCCACTGATTAGTTGAGTTGCGTATGTTTTTGGGTGAGAAGACAAGAGAACTAAGTATTTTGCCGGTGGTATAAATTGTTTTATACTTGAATGAGAGGCAGCAATCGTGAAAGCGTACTTACTTTATAAACAATTCGAACGCTATCGCAATCAACGTGTATTCTAAATTTAAACAAAAAGTTGAACCAACTCTTGTGTATATAGAGAGTACTCACTGTAGGACGTTGCAGGTTCCTGAAAAGAACATTAATACTTACCGATTTGAGTATTGTAAGAAGAACATAGATAAAAGGCTAAGGCGAGGTGAATATCGCTTACCTGATCACGTACCCATTGATTTCCGAGGTAGGTGCGTCGAAACAGAAAGTTAATAAACTGAATTGAAAGTCCATCAATCCTGGAGGAAAGGAATTTAACTATACTAAAGTACCGTCATAGACTAGTGAAGAGCTGTAGGACCTATCTTGTGTGAATTTATTTATACGTTGTGGTGAAAATTAAGCAAACTACATCGAGTAGTGAAAAAAATATTTGTTTAATTTCTCGAGTGATTCCTACGTCTTATGTTAGATTTTAATATTGTCTCGAAAGTGGAAAAAGTGTTCGAGTCAAATTACTCTGTCCTTTGTTGGGACTCAGTATGTTAAATAACCCTGTCCTTTTTAATAATTCGATATAGATATTTGGATCCAGACATACTGAAAATATATTCAAGTATATGTAGTACTGTATATTTTATTCATACTATTGTAACGAATTCTATTATTCCGAGTATGATTGTTTTTGCAGGCAATTACGAGTAACGAAAGATTATTCCGTCGGGATAATTTGTGAATTTGTACTCTTTGATCAATTTCTATAATTATTTGCTGTTTTTTTTAACTCTGCGCAGAAAAAATTCTTATTACACATTTTTCAAGCTATTGAACTATTCTTATCACCGTGATTCGTGTGTACGCATTTTCTGTCGATTCGGAATAGTACTTTGTCGGAATTACAAAACCTTTTTAAGAAAATTTAATACAATAAATAAGCATATGATCATGCCGGCTTGATTATGGTGGTAACAAACCAGAAATTATTAATGGTTTCGGATTGATGTGATCTGTGGCCACAGAAGAACTAAGAAGACAATAAGGTTTGTACTTTAGGTGTAAGTTTATTGAATGTAGGTAATACATTGGTATATATATCAATAAACTAAAATAGTAAATAATGTGCTGTGCTCAGGAGGTAATCCATGTATAAAACAAAGCAAAAAGTATTGAGTAAAATAATTTTTGAACAATTTGAGGTATTTAATATCAACTTTAAAATGTTACCGTGAAAGTAAATTTTTATTGAAAGTGAAATAAGATCATACGAAATATGAAATAAGAGTATATGTGAATAAAGTGTCTGATAATTCTAACTTATTTGGTAGAAGCGAATACAACACGAATAAGAATAACCAAATTGTGCTATTTACTAAGACTTTATTCTGAAAAATGAGAAGTTGCTTGAATAATAAATTTATTGTTTGGTTAAATGAGAAAGTTATTAAGAGCATATATTTGTAAATCTATGAAAGCTACTAAAATAAGTATATTGAAACAAGTGACAACATATCAGTGCTAATATAACCAGTTCATTATTACTCATTTTATATAGTAATTATAATTAAAGTAATTCGAATCTAATAGAAATAAAATTTAAAGAATATTGAAGTTTATGATTCGTTCATTACGATTTTAGATTATTGCTTGGAATTAGGACTCTAGTGATCATATCGGTAGTATACTTGATCATATGACAATGGTGATAATTCATAAGAATCGATTAAATTATACTGACTTGAGTTCTATGGTAACAAGGTGTGCGAAATATACAGATATATAGATTTTCTCAGAGAATATAATTTCTACACTCTATATATCTGTGATTATTATATCGTCATAGTTTATTTAGCTATATTCCAGACATAAACCGTTATATAATAAGGTCATAGCAAATTGTGTTCATTCGTGAGATTGAAAAAATGAGTACGCTAGAACTGTTATATCCCAGCTAAAAAACGGAACGTTTTGAGAAGATTTGGGTAGTTAATTAATTTTACTAAACAAACGATGAGTAGTCGGAAAATCCTCCTCCGGTAAGTTGCTTAGCTTCCAGAGGAAAAAAGGCTTACATTTATTTAAGAGGGGGCATGTGTTATGGCAGTGATTTCTTGAATATCATTTTCAATGGAAAAGTACGTCTTTCCCCGGTGACGGGCCTAGCTAGTTAGCTCTTTTTGTTATTACAACACATTGTTGATGTTCACATTTATTGAAGTATATTATCCTTTGCACCAAATGTTGAGGTCTACATACTTTCTGTTCCTTGTTTTATATATTTAAACTTGCGAGTCACAGAGCTTCCAAGAGAAGCTTAGGGCGCCTTCAAGTAACCAGTACCGTCTCAACATAGAAAGTCCTATTTCGGAACGTCTCATAAAACACTATTTAATCGCGTGTGCAATAAGAAAACCCCTTACCTTACTTACCTAACCTCCACGTGGCCTTGATCACCAATTTTATTAAATTTCATAATGTGTTTATATATAAAAGAGAAAAGTTAATTTCTTTAAAATATACAGATAACGCTACACCAGCATTCGATCACGGGTTATGCATATTAGCTTTCCTGCATGCTACCAATACGCCAAATTTACAATTGGAAATAAGTCGCTTGTAAGTCTTATTTACGGTTAAGAGGTAATGCGCCTGCGCGATAATATCACTACCTTAATAGAGCTTAAGTGAAAGCTACAGGACCGTTTCAGCTCAGCGGGACGGATTTCCCCCCACCCCAACCACCTTTTTGTATTTTCCCAACTACTTTTCCATTGGCGTGTGCAATAAAAAACACCGAACCTGACTTACCTAACTTACACGTGCCCTTGGTCACTAATTTTACTAAATATAATGTGTATATACATAAGAGAAAAAAACAATTTTATATAAAAATGTAAATATAACCAAATTAGGACTCGTTCGCAGGACCTCAGGATCAGTTTCCTGATACGTTATCCATTAAACCAAGCTAACAACACTAAGCAAAGAGCTTGGACTTCTTAATCGTCAACATAACTGATCAATCCGGAATGGTAAATCGCATACAATACAAAAAGTAGTTGGAAAAAAGATCTTGCACGAGTGACGACTATGCATTACAAAATAGGAGCATCTCAAGTATCCCGTGGGTAGCCCCCGGAATGACTTTGCATATGGCCTTCAATCTGGCAATGTTTTAATAAGACAAATCTTGGCAATATATTCTTAGCTAGAAAAATAGCTCATGGTTAAAACGTTTGATTTAATTAACGCGACAGTAACATAAATTCGAGTCCTGTTCAGACTAGAATACTTTTCTGCTAGTCAATAAAACAATAGTAGCAAATATTCATGAAATGACTAAAGTGTAGAATTTTAAGAGCTAACATACAAGCTGTCTGTACTACTGTCAAACTGATTGTGACCTTGCAAAAGCTTCTAAGCAGACATGAAAAGTAGTGAATAAGATTTCACACGCCACTGGCGTGGATCTTCTTTCTTCTGACACTGACAAATACAATCACAGCACGATTTTAGTAAGTAGGGAACTAGGTCTTATTTAGCATAGTGGCTAAGGTGTTGGACTATCAGTCTGTAGGTCTACGTTCCATTGCTAGTTGAGCCACGTCTTTTTTAAAAATATACTTGCATGAGAAAAAATTCCTGATGGGGAAACGCAACTCATTGTACAGTCTAGAGATCAATAAGTATTTGTGTGATCGTAACACATCAATGAAATTGTTTCATGCTGAATATCACTATTCCTGGATTTTTGCCATTCTTAGGTCTGTCTTGCTTTAGTTCACTTTCTGCTTTTGTTCGGTTATGTCTGTTTGTGTAAATGCCCTCTCTCTTCCTCTGTCGATCTCTCTCTCTCGAGAGTGTGTGAGAGAGAAAGGGAGAGACGGAGAGGGTAAGGATAACTGTTTGTGTTCCTAAATATAAAAGTAAATCCTTTGAAAAGGCTATTCTGTTATTCCCTCGTCTCTTTCACTCTCTCTCTTTCTCTGTTTGTGTGTGTGTGTGTGTGAGTATGTGTGTTTGAACAAGATAAGTGTTGTTGCATTGCATAATGATCATTCATGCATGGCGTCCATATTCGTGTTTTCCTTTTGTTTTGATTAATTCCTTTATCTTGGAACTTAACGTAAATTAAATTTCTGCCTATCTGTCTTGTGATTCTTTTCACATTCCTCCAAATGGAGGAGTATTTTATCATATCATGTTTTCGCCCATATTTGTACTGTCATGGTGATTGTCTAACTATTAGGAGTAGAGTGAAACAATTCTCATGGAGGAAAGAATTATTATTTCTTGCAACTCCAATCTCCACTTATTTTTGTAAGTGACTGTACATGATTTACAGTAACACGGGTGTCTTTGTACATAGTTTAGTCAAATTAGTTTCAAATGATACATTTCTGTAGTTTCCAATGTGAATTGTGTCCTGGGATACATTCAGAAATGAACTAATTTGGGCAAAATAGTTTTAAAAATTTAAAGACATGCTATTCTGAAACAATTCTTACGAAAAAGTTAAAAAAAATTCTTTATGCATGATCAAAAAGAAACTCATGAATTCTCTGTAATATACAGTTACTTTATAAATTCTTCAATTGACCAGGCCATGCTATTTTTAAATCATGCATAAACAAAATTATTTTTTACTTTTCAGTGCGAATTGTTTACGAGTTTAAGTATATCTTTAAAAAGTATTTTTTATTATTTTTTAGTTATTTCTGTGTTCGGATACTTTTTCTCAAGCTGTTTTGTGCCAAAATCCTAAAGTGTTCTGCAGCCAGTCAAACGCAACATCATTGGAGGCAAGTATTTATTTTAAGGATAATGAAGTCTATATTAAAATATATTAAGTATGCTTTAAAATATAGAAATATATAGAGATATGTAAAACTAACAATGGAGTAGAGTATTGTCACCTCACTTACGTCGCTTGGCAAAAGTTCATCACTGTGTGACGTCGAGAAATGAGTTAAATTACTAATGTAAGATTTAAAGACATCATGAACCATTTTGAACTAAAGAAAAGCATGTAAGAGGATAAGTTTCCAACTTCAGATCCGAAAATTTTCTCTCTTCAGATATTTACCCGATTGGAGGAATTTACTCGAGAATATTTCCAAATTATATATTCTCATGATTTTAGGCGTCGCTAACCGGGACAAAGGAAAAATTAGTGGTCCCAAAAGCTTTTGGGTCCGTTAGAACTTGTTTGTGAAATATTATTAAAAAATAATAATTCCGAAGTAGGTTATTGTCATATTTTAATTGTCTGAATTTTGTACAATATCATTATATCCTTGTATACACTCAGACTTCAAGAATACATAGGTATGTTTTATATATAATTGTATAGATATTTTAAATGCGAGCTTTTTGTTTTTTATCATCCCTAGAGACAGTAGAAATGTGTTTAAATTTCGTGAGTGAAAACGTTAAAAAATCGTGACTACAAAGGTAAATTTCTTGAGTAGCTAAAATGATAAACAATTGTTTGCAGTGAAGTTATAAAACTTTGGATATAAACTTTGCACCAATACCGCGTAACGCACACTAAAATGTAGATGTGATCATGTATTTCATATTTTCCCCACTAGATGGCAAACCATATTCAAGAATTCGCAGCCATCTATGGAGGATTCGGTTACATTCTCATTCGGCTACATGATTCCGATGATCGATTTTCGAAGATTAATTATATATGTTTTCGATTGCTACACAAGCAGAAATTGAAATATTATTTTCGTGAACGAATAAATAAAAATGATAAAATTTCTTGAGTAGCGCTCAGAAGTCGTGGATGGCAGCAAAACGTATAAATTTCGTGAGTATTTCGTAAGTTAGAAAGGACATCTTCACAAGCTGTTAACAAAACTCTGTGCGATTTTTTTAGTGTTTATTCTTTTCGCATATTCGCGAGTCGCGAAATTCTACTGTTTTTATTCATAGCACACGCGTTATTATCCATATAACAAACAAGCCAGTAATTTTACTGCTAGTTTAACACGGGTATCAAGGTTCAATATGTTATTATGACTATGATGACTACGGCATTGCAAAATTGTAGTTTATATTTTTAGTGGTACAACATCACTATACCCATGTATACTCACATAATGCAATGTATATAGACATCTTTTAAATATCATAGTACATTATACATTATTGTGAATAATTTGTGCTTATCATACTTCATGGTCATGGGTTAATATCCGAATGATGAGGTAATTTTACTGCCAATTCAACATGTATATTAAGGTTCATATTTTATTCTCAGTTAGGGTTGCAAGACGTGCCGGTTTTTAATAAAAGAATTAAGTGTTTCCAAAAATGCTTTCGGGATGCCTATTTGTCCTTATTTCAAATGAATTCACTTCCACTTAATTTCTTTCTGTTTTCTTACAATTCAAAGTGAGCAGTCAAAACTGCTTAATTGTTACTTCTTGATACTGCTCTTCCTAACTATATAAATATTAGTGTTATTGTATCCCGTCTCCAGAGACGCAATTCTTTAACTAAAAGTTTGATCCAATCCAATATATATTCACATCTCTGGAGATGAAGTTATATATTGATGTAGACTAAAGCCAATGCTTTTGTTACACACTGCTGTAGTCGGGTGTATGAAGTGGAGTGTTACATTACTATTGTGTAGTATATCTGGGTTCAGGCCATTGGAATTAAAAGAAGGAATTGTACGGAAGTCAGTCCTTACGAGAAAAGTACTAAATGCCAATACTACTTAATAAATGCTCCACCGTGCTTTTTTTTAGCCATTTCGATAGTTTAAACATGATTCACGAACCTGCAATGCCGTAAAAGCGTTAGCGAGGCGGGTTAGTGTGAGTTATTTTTTTTCTTTTATGTCTGGACATTTTAAACATTAACCTACCATTTTAAATTATTCCAACGCATTGCGCACTTTGATATTATACGTGCTTTAAGGACGTGTTATGTCTCGTTAATGGTCTGGTTCAGCATTTAATTCCAGTGACTTACCCCTAGACGTACATCTATTGCGCATGAGGTAAGAAAGAACGAATATGAAAGACCAATAGAATGTTAAAAGTACAAATCAATCATATATTCAGCTAGCACTTCAGGTGTGCTGAAATTTGAACAGGAAAAGTTGGTAGAGCGGCACGATTTTATGTTTTTAAAAATGTACTATCATCCCTCCAAGTTTGGTAGTACATTACCACCTGGTGTATTTGACATGGAACACTCGCTAAGTGTCAGAACCCGATTCTGATCAAAATTCGTAAGTAGGTACAGTGCCTAGGTACACCTTCACAGCCAAAATTATAGGTGCTGCCGTCAGCACATAATGACAAGGAAACTCGAGAAAGATGGAACACAGACAGCAAGTAAATCTAATACAGAGTATGGATACTGGACAGGAGACAATACATGCTGGAAGACAGGACGACAATGGCCGACATCTTGAAAGTCGCAATCTTAACTGTGCTTCAAAACTTTTAAATTGTAAGTTTATCATGTGCTATATCAATCTCAGTCGGAATATTAAAAAAATGAGGAAATGAATGTTGGCATAACTAATTGTGTACGAAAAATGACAAGTGAAATCGACCTGCAGAATGTCACTTTCACTAACATTACGGCCTCTTGAAACTGTGACTTCATCTTCCGTTAGTGTATTTAAAGCTTTGTAGTGACCTTTATGTTGTGGCCATGAGGATGATATTTTCCAGCATAGCGGTACATCTTATGTAGCCTTTGGGTTTTCGTTTCTTCAATTGTTTCAACAAAATATGTTTTCATAATTCGGCTCACACATTCTCCACGTCAATTTGATTGTCATTTTTGTTAAACATTTTAGTTTATATTTTGAACTGTCACATAGACTTGTGCTGTACGGGCCTTAGCATATGCTGTTAATAGCCAGTTAATAAATTTAATTAATTAATTGATATCACAGCTTTTGTGTAAGGTACATGAGGCATTGCGAAAACCATTGACGAAGTATCCAAAGAACTGTTTGAAGGATGAACATCGCCCGAACAACAATTAGATGATAAGATACACTGTTGACTGTGGAGTACTTCCACAGTATGACGCATTTCTTAATGAGTGGTTGGAAATTCTTAGGAGAATAGCTCATTGAAGAAAGCGTAGTGGAGGACGAAGGCGAAAACAGAAAATACAGATCAAAATTGTAGGACCAGAAATGGGTTTTAATTTATGTTTCAGGGAGCTATTGTTGATGAAAGAACATAGCAAAAGAAAGGTGAAGACGAAGGATCCTAGAAAGAACTAAGAAAGTACAAGAAAATGAGGAACAATCGGCGTGAAAGAAGGAGTATCAATGTCTTTCGAAATTCCTATAATAATAATAATGCACAGTTCTTCCAGGTATGGTCTCGGTCAACTGAGATAACTTCTCTAAAGTATACACAACGAAGGAATAGATCCGGGTGAAGAAGCGAGAGAAAAGGAACGATAAACTTCGCTTTGCGGAGAGAGTGGAAGGGCAGTTACGATGTTGACAAAGTTCCTCCTCACATTTTCACATTCTTTCAGGCTGTTCGGGAGCAAAGATATCTTTCTCGTGCAACTTAACTACATCACAGCCCAGTTAGGAAATAACATGTGGCAACAGTATGTATGACGTTTGGCTAAGTATCAAATACAGTGGCTCATCCTTCTTGTTGGGAGGCGGGTAAAACCGAAGGTACCCTATTACCTTATTATATTTATACTTTCCTTATTACCAGTATAGTTTAGCACAATTCGTTTGAAGAGCATGCCCAGCGTCTGTCTCCAGTAGTCTGGTAAGCCTACAGTAATATGGGGGGTCAAACCGGAACTGATTGCAACAGAAGTCTTTCTAGCGCCATTACTTTGGGGAACACCGTCAAAATGGCGGATCCAATATGGCGGCTGCTTAACCATTTCTTACTACAGAATTAACGGAAAAACTTTGTCCCTCTTACTTGAATGAAAAATTTGAGAATATATCGGTCTTTGCTTTGATATATTTATTTATTCGTGCACAGAAGATCTGTATCAGCTGCAGCAAAAA
>JAGDQP010075370.1:0-10170 GCA_022664845.1 Lepisma saccharinum | reverse complement strand
TATATATATATATATATATATATATATATATATATATATAAAGTATTTTAAAAGTGTATTACCTCCGAATTTTAATAAGTTCTGCTCTAAGTAATGGCTTTCTCGTTACCTTGTATAGACACTGATTCAGTCACGCTTTTATTATTTATGTTTCTCCCGTGGTTGTGAAGAATCATATCGCTATGTCTATTGGTTACGGAAGTATAATAAAATTTCTGAAAGTCTGAAAATTCGTATTTCAGAGGGGATTGGGGAGAAGCACAAGGGGGAGGGGTGGGGACTTTTTGGAAAATGCACCTCTAGTAATGATGTAACAACTGACCAAAATTCAGCTTTCTCCTAATTATTCCTGGCATTTGCCCTTGTTTTCCCTTTATTTCCTGGGCTAATTGTTATGTTTTTCTCACTGCATGAGTTCTGAATATACAGGATCAATATAACCATTTATTTAAAATGAAAGCCTGTCTTCTATACAACAAAATTGTGGAATATTTTGTTAAATTTGATGGAAATGCAATATAATCATGATCGAAAGCAGTGATCCAAGTGAGTTAGAAAAGGTAAGAGACATTTGCAGAAGTGGGCTAGAAAAGTAAGGGTACGCTTGCACCTATTGAAAGTAAAGGCAATGAGCTCCTATTAATAAAAAGGTAAGGGTACACCAAATAAAAAATGAAAAAGGTAAGGGCACGGCGCGCTCCCTCATGCTCCCCCTCCCACTTCAAGCACTAGTCCAAAGTAAAAGCATCATGACAAAAGTGTGTATATGAAAATGAAATGGATTCAGATGTAATAATTTTTCCATGACTCACAACAGGAAAATGCTGGAATGATATCTACAAACTAGGCCCAGGCCGAGTACCTTCCAGCATCCTGTCCCCCGCCCCATCCTGTCCTGAGTCTGTGATACCTATAGGCCATAAATAAGTTTAATTCAATTCTGTTGCACTTCAAGTAAGCAAGGTTATGTACTATCTTGTAGCTGACAGGCTGAATTGAATTATTAAAATCTATATTTGCACGTGTATTTTAAATTGTTGGGTTATTGTTTCAATTCAATCTAGATCTTATCAATGAAAATACATCTACATCATTCATTTTTATTTCATGAACATTCTCCTCTTCATTAACTAAAATTTTCAAGTAGCTTCCGCGCTAATAAGTACTATCTTTATGATTTCTTTCCCCAAATATGGCGTGCTGCGCAACGTACAATTTGGGAATACTTTTACGGGAATCGCTGATCTCACATTTGTTTTTGTTCCAAATATAGCGGACAGTTTGTTACGTCACCAGTATGAGAAAATTAGCAACATTCCGTAATATAAACGAATTCTTGGAGCATTGCTAGAAGATCCTAGCGCGGGTGGGTGGGAAGAGGGTATGTTATCTATAATTAGGGTTAAAATAAAGCTCCGATATTGCCTCATGTAAGTCTTGTGTATCATTTCCATTCATATCGATACAATAGAATATTTGGCCGCCTTGTTCGGAACAGCAGCAGAAAAGCACATTTTGCTTTCATGAACTAGTATTTGGGCTATAGTCGAATTTGGGTTGTTATATTTAAAAAAGTGAAAACCCGGGACATTTTACTATAATGTTTAAAATACACGAAATAAAAGGGGGAAATTGAAAAAATTGTAAGCGAAGTAGTTAATGAATCAAAATATTCGTAGTCAGCTTTTTCTTTCAAATTGCTTAATGCAACTGTTCTACGTATTAACACATTTTTGACTGACTGCGAGAACTGAAGTCACGGAAGAGAGGTGTTGTTATCAAAGAACTTTTTTTTAAGGTTACAGGGCATGACTTGGCAACAGAAGTAAAATTTTCAAATATAGAAATAATCCTTTCAATTGCTGGAGCCAACGGTAACCATTTGGTTTTAGAACGTGTAAGAATTTGTGTATATTAAACATCTACAAAAACACAAAAAACTTGCAAAGTTGCAACACGACCAGTGTGCATGTGAAACATGGGAATATCTTACATATCTAATATTTCCATATAAATTTGACTTTATTTTTTTAATACTTTAATATTTTCTTAGTATGTGTGTTATCAGGTGATAATGCAATTACCTTGTCGGTGAATACGAGCATATGGAAAACTTGCGTAATTAAAGTGCCTTGCAAGGAATCGTGGTAAAAGAAATACCACCATGTTCAGCATGGTGGCTCTTCACCAAATTTCTGCTCAAAAGGTGATAATCTAACCTCAAAATAAATTGAAGTGTAATAACTCGGTAGTTTTGTTTTTTGGTAGTTTAGCGATAACTCGGTCGGATTTGCACCTACGACGACATTCTTTTTTTAAAAGTAAAGATTTTTCAAGCTCTACAAGATGGTAATTGTTTCATGTATCTTGGCACTAAATTCAAATTTTTAGAAAGGTTAGAAAGTTTGAAAATTGAATTTAAAAACTAAGACAACAGTCGGCTTGAAAAAATATATATGTTATGTATTTTTAGGGATTCTATTACCATGATTTTTTCAGATTTTTTTAAAGTGGTAGAACATAAACTAAAATAAGACATGTGACCGGGCTTCTTACGTAACACATGCACTGTAAATATAAGTTCGAAAGCGGTGTTTGCCAGATCGCCTTCGTTGACGACTGGTCAAGACATCGGCTTCTTGAGTGAAAGGTCCCGGTTTCGAGTCCCGCCTGGGACAACACTTTTTCTTATTTTTTCTTTTAAAATATATTTTGTATGTTCATATTTATTATTTAATAATTGCTTGGATGTATATAAATAACAGATTGCTACTGAAAGCTAGGATGTATCTGGATGCACACCCAGGTCGTATTGGGCGAGTTCTCAAATACAGTCACTTTATAAATTCTTCAATATGTGCGCCCCAGGAGCTTCTTTTAATCATGAATGAACATTTTTTTTTACTTTTTAGTACAAATTGTTTAAGAAAAGGATGTCTTTAAAAAGTGTTTTTTTTTTTATTACGACTGTCTCGACCGTCCAAATGAACAGCACAAAGACTGGGATAAGATAAAGATAAAATGAATGTTATGTATACCAAATAACAGGTAGAAGAGACTGTTAACAGCACTTTTGCGTATGCCCATCGCTAACCGGAGGCTGCGCAGCCCAGCTCCTTTCGGACGCACCGTGCCCCCTAGCAACCTCGCTTGGTGTGCGTTCAGACACATCCTAGCTTTCAGTAGCAATCAGTTATTTATATACATCCTAGCAATTATTAAATAATAAATATGAATATATAAAATATATTTTAAAAGAAACAAGAAGAAAAAAGTGTTGTCTCAGACGATACTCGAACCCAGGACATTTCACTCAAGAAGCCGACGTCTTGACCAGTCGTCAACAAAGGGGACCTGACAAACGGCGCTTTCGAACTTGTATTTACAGTGCATGTGTTACGTAAGAAGCCCGGTCACATGTCTTATTTTTTGGTTATGTTCTACCACTTTTAAAAATCTGAAAAAAATATGGTTATAGAATCCCTAAAAAGACATAACATATATTTTTTTCGAGCCAACTGTTGTCTTAGTCTTTTTTAAAAATTCAATTTTCAAATTTTCTAACCTCTCAAAAAATTTGAATTTGGCGCCAACATAAATGAAACAATTACCATCTTCTAGAGCTTGAAAAATTCTTCAATTTAAATAAAAAAGAAGGTCATCGTAGGTGCAAATGCGACCAAGATATCGCTAAACTACCAGAAAACACACTTTAATTTATTTTGAGGTTAGGTTAGCATCTTTTGAGCTGAAATTTGGTGAAGAGTCGTTACTTTTATGCTGAAAATGGTAGTATTTTTTAATCACGAATCCTTGCAAGACACTTTTTACCATCTTATCCTGTTAGGCCCTTTATGAGTATTTCTGACTGTTCTATTATTTTCGTATTAACGGAAAAACCGATACATTTATGAGCTCCGTGAAATCTTTTCGGAACGCCGAGACGCAGGTCACGATTTCGGTACGATACTGAAAAATCCGGGTGGTAGCCTATGCCAACCATCTTTCATAGCTACTCAATAAGTTACGAGGGCACGCAACCAACTTGTTTGTTGAAGGTTATAATATCTGGTCTCTCGTACGAGCAAGGGTTAGAATTTCTCCACTCAGTTAATAGATTTAGCCAAAATGTTTCAAGTTTGCAAGCACGCAAATAAGATTTAATATTTGAGATGGTAAACTTAGTTACTATTTTGAGCGTAAACTAACTTCTGGTGAACTTAAGGAGTCTCCTTACGTCCACCACCACTTTTTAATATATATTTCAAAATCTAATAGCAGTATCATAAATTTTCGAATACAGTTACACAAATCACCACCTAATATAATGTTGCGGATTCAAAAAATGGGGGCGGGTGCAAGGAGGCCCCTTAATGCCCGTCAAAATTAAAACGTACAAAAGAAATGCATTATTTCCCATTTATGGCCATGCTTTACGAGATGCACTAAAAGGAGTACCAAATACTTTTATTCCTATGAACAACGGAACAAACTAAATTTCTAGGTCTTTTATATGAGTAATATAATAGGTACTGGGCAATTTTCTTTATTATCTACTTTTGCTATACTGATTGAATATCGTTCATACGATATTTTCCTTATATCTGATGCGTAGAATACAGAATGTGAAGTAAAAGCATTGTAAAATCAAGGGAGATGTGAGTATAAGGGTTGATTTTACATCACGTTGAGTATTATATGCATTTGAAAAAGGGTAAAATTTACTTTATCGACCCCAAGAAAGTAAAATTTACAGGAGAAAGGTAATGTTAAGAAAGTATGTAGGAGTGTTGAAATGCAAATTAGAGTAAGTTTTGGAATCAAGTCATGAAGCAGTGTAACAAATGTAAAAGACGTAGATATACGTAGGACTAGATGAGCCTTCGCTATGGACGAGAATTGGGAGTAACTGTCAATTGTGTAAAATTTCAAAACGCGTATGTATATTTAACCTAACCTGACTTTTTTTTACCTAACCCGTTTGAGATAAACTTGTAAACAATAAAAGAAGGCAAAAGCTAGAAAAACTACCACCTGAGTGTGACGCCATTGGTATTTCTCTGCGTTCCACCATATACGTCTCCAGATCAACCGGAGTGCGTAATTTACGAATTAATCATTATGGTGAAGTTTCTGTAACAGACTTTCTGTCTGATTGTGTGTATGGCTGTGCCAAAGAGATTTTTTTTTTAAGAAACGAGTTGTGTAGAGAGTATAATATTGGTCAGTAGCTGGCTCAAGTTTGATGAAGATGAATAAAATTTACTTTATGTACTCCAGATTTCGATAGCTATTGAGTCACTTGCGTAACTAACGGGGCCAGAGGGCCCCCAATGCAGGCGGTTGGTTGTAAAGGGCTTACAAAGATTAGTTTCGAAGTTCGTAACTTGCGAGGGCATTCTGGTTTGTTACGCTATTGTATTGAGTCATATGTACGCACTATACAACTCATGCCTTTGTAAATAGTTATCAGAGACAACTCTTAACACACACAGTGACATTCAGGAATCCAAAGTGTTACGAAAACCCACGTAACATTATTATTTTTAATATTTCCAACGTAATCCAACGGATTTCGTGACTTATACACAAAGACGCTATTCTGAATCACCCAATCAATCTGATCCATTTGGAAGGTTCAAATGACGGCAAGGTACAAGCTTTACCATAGACTAATTATTTAGTCTTTGGCTATACCAAATCCAAATACTATTGCAAGTAATTAACTAAGCTTTAGCTTCATGGTTCTAAATAATCCATGGGACTTGATCCATACATTTGTTTTTTCACTAACAGGTATGAAGAAATAAAACTCGCCTATGGCCAAGCTCAAAATGGTTATATAGCTTCCTAATACACAAATATTAGATGCCCGCACGCTATTATCTTGATACTTTCAAAACTGTTCACAGAAAATTCATATATCGTCCAAAACACATCGCGCCATGATCCAAATCTGTTGTGAAATTTATTCCCTATTCACACCAATGCTCAAAGATGATGCCGAAATTTCTCATAGAAGTCGTGACGTCACACATGGTACAAAAACTTGTGAGATCAGCGATTCCCTACTTTCACGCGTTCGCCACTACGTGATGTTAGGGGTTTGGTTGATTTTTAACGTCGAATAAACCGTTGAACAGTTAAGACATTTAGGTACATATACAACTTTGAAATTCCGTTGCGGGACTAACGTTGTATCCACTGGTTTTTCAACGTTAGTGTGCTACTGGGGATTTCGAGGTAATTTTCAGAGTCTGGTGGAAAAACTAGTGTCCGATGAACCCACCAGCAAAAAAAAACCTATCCAGTCATCCCAGAACCTTTTAATCCGATAACTGCATCAGCAAAAGTGGATTCTCAGAATCCCAGTAAACACAGTTGTCCCATCATCAGTCCACAGAACGTTTTTGTAAAATTTGAAACCACCTTCACGTCATTTCTATGCATATGTATCACTCACAGAATTCTTTACACCTACCAGGACCATCTTTCTTTAGAACTTGAAGTCTACATAAACGAAGTTTTCTGCATTCTTTGTAAGCTTGTTCTACGCATTCCGTACTCAAAAGACTCTCTCCGTGTTGATTTTGTAGTTGACTGTACCAAAACATTGCACTACATCAAGATTTTATTCTGTAATTACAGATATAGGCCGACCTGAACGAGGAAGATCCGCTGCCGACCTAGTCTGTTCAGAGTTTTTATTCCACTTGTGGATTGGATACTGCGTTGAAATGAAGATACGGAGTTTACAAACCATTCTACAAGTAACTCAATAATACTGCTGTAAAGTAGTCATGTTTCCACTAATTCTGATCTACCAAAAGCACGCTATTCTGTATATATGTTTCTATTCATTGTACACTTGCTCACTAATTCCAACGTGCAAGTGTTTTTCAATTGAGCGCTGTCACTCAATTCAGTAACAACATAAACTTAAATACCAACTGCTCTAATCAAGTATAGTAGCCAATGAATAGAGTTTAAAGGATGAATTTGATTGATTATAAAGAGAAAAATATCAAATGAAATACTGCCTTGTTAAAATTATACATCAATAGCTATTAATATCGATAGTGTTTCTATTAGGAACAATTAGCTGAAAGCATACATATATTATATTAAACGAATTGGTGTGAGTCAAAAACCCTGACAATTGTAAAGAGTTCTCTTCTTATTTATTAATTTTATTTAGAACACAACAGGAGAACCTAATTACAATGTTCCATATTTTATATTATTGTCACCATTAGGAGTACAATCAATATAGAGTTTTTTTTTACAATGTTATGAATTTGTTTAACATTCATGTTATGAAAATCAATTTCCCTTACACTTTTATTTATGTCTTTATAGGTTGCGCTCATTCTCCAAGTTGGTGACTTTGCATAATATTTGTTCCCGGGTTTCCAGAGTTTTATAATGAAAGAATCCTGAATTGTTTATTCTTTAACGGAATTTTTATTCTGTACTCCCTTGTGAGATATGTGAATAACTTGAATTCTACTATTTTATTCAGAAACAGAAACTATATATAGAGAGGTATAATTGTTAATTGAAGTACTTCTTTCTGAGACATTTAAATTATATAGATTTTACTATTTCATATAATCAACGTATCTCACAAAGTAGAGCTTCAGTTACAGAATCGAGAGAGCTCTCTATGGTCATCATTTTAATAGAATCTGAAACTACTAGAATACGCAATTTCCCCAAGAGACATAAACGTAGACCGTAACAATTGGGCCGAGGGAACTGGGTACTCTTGTGAAGATCATCGATTCTTTAAGACAGTTATTTTTATTGAGGTGAGTCAAAATATATTTAAATCTCCAAATATCTTATGATTACGTCAGGATTAAGTTAAGTTTGTTCGATAAATTATAGTGCTGTAAACAATCATTTACTAACGATTGTCCCAAATTTAGTAGACTTCTTTTTTATTATTATTAATAATACCAATTCGAACATAGGAATCAAGAGAGACAATTGGTCCCTTAATTCATCGTATCATAGCAGATTTCAAATAACAGTGTTTTGTTTCTGCCTAATTAGGTGAACTAAAATCAAACGACGAGAGATCATCTGTATGTATATCCGCGTTAGTTATTCCAAACAGGTAACGAACAAACTATTCTTTTTTTGTATGAAATACGAGTTCATTTTAATACGAGTACTTGAGATAATTGAAGGGTAATTATCGAGAAGAGAAGGCAAATACGACCGCATAAAAATTAATGCATTTCTTTTTCTTCTCTCTGTTTGGTGATATAATTGGCTCTTTCTAGAACTATAACAAGGCACCTTTTCTTTTTTTTTGTTTGCTAGATATTTCTTACATGTTTCACAAGTTGGTTTTCATGACAGGTAAATTGAAAGGTAAGAAACCTCACATTTCTTGCCTTTCAAATGCTGTTTTGTTTGTTTTTGTTCTTGTAAAAAAAAATGGATTTGTATTCTCTGTATTTCAAAAGGGTGCCCTTTTAGAAAATTAATAAAGAAGCTATACTTTTGTATGCTTATTAGTAACATTAGATTTCAGAACGGCACTGTCGAATGCTAGTTTCTTTGTCATTAGTTCTGTGGTCAAGTGGTGAGAGTTGCCACTGAGGAAGTGGCGCAACTTCAATTCAAATACTGTTCATATAGAATGTCCTATAATATCTTTGTCTACGGTTTTCCTTAATTTCACTAGACCCTAATTTTTTCTTAGGGTATTTGCCTAGACGCTGTGCTAAACGAATGTCAGTTTTAAGAATAGGATTTGGACCAATCAAACTTTGAAATACGACCTCTTAAAGACTGTTTTAGCCAAGTCGTTCTCAAGTACAGTGCTGCAATCTTCATAACCGGTGTCGGGATAGCCGCTGTTACTGGAATCCAGGACTTCCTGTTACTGCAGTACCGTTCTGCTGTTTCTATCTTTTCCTAGTTGATTCTATTAATGAAGAATAGGCACTTACCTACGACGGCAATTTTTCAGAAGGTGGCAAGTTTCTTTACAACAAATCTACCTCACAGATGGAAGATGAACTGTTCATTCGTTCTTACAAGTAAACCTATCGATGGTCCAAACTGCTTTTCCGACAAAACTTAGTAGAGGAATAGGGGACATCAGGAAACCATCAGAAAGCATGATTAAAAGTGTTTTCGTCCATAAAGACGGGCGTAGTAGTTAAAAGTTTGCTTCAAAAGAATAAGTGCTTATTGTACTTGAAAGTTGGAAAACACACGTTTATTTGAAAAATGGAAAACAAAAGCACATGAATAGATACCGGGTCAATGCGCTATCTTTTAGGGGATCTGATGTTTCTCATGGTCGCCATCTTGAAGTTGCTCGATTTTTTTTAAATGGGAAGAGGGTCATATAACTTATCAATCTGGGCTAGAATTTTACTAGAAATACGCTGATGAAGTCAGTTTTGTCCAAATTTATATTTGTGGTAAAGATAATGAGATGTCACATTATTATGCGTAGTTGATTGAAAAGTCTGGAAATAAACTATTCTTGAAACTATGCAAGAAATTAAAACTTAATCCACAAATAATGAACATTAGGTGGGTGGTCTCCAATACTTATTACTTGTATATTAGGTCTTTATCTCTTGCACAGTTTTGCATAGTATTTGTTTTCCAATCAACTACGCATGCTAATGCTACATCTCATTATCTCTCTAAAAAATAAATATATGGTAAAAATGACTTCACCAATGTATTTCTAGTAACATTTTAGCCCAGACTGATATGTTATATGACCCCCTTCACATTTAAAACATCGAGCAAGATTCAAGACGGATCCTCAAATAATTCGACCTTGACTTAGGTTGAGGAATGTCGGCGGATGTCTGTACTTGTCCTTGGAACTAGGGATGGGAATCCGCTCGGCTCGAGCGGCGAGTCTAACGCTCGAGTCGAGTCGTCGCTCGAGCTCGACTCACTGTAACCAAGTCGCAGGGTGAGTCTCTCTGAGCAGCGACTCGGCTCGACTCGAGCACATAGTGAGCGCCGACTCGGCTCGGCTCGAGCATATAGTGAGTTCCGACTCGACTCGAGCAGTTCTGAGTACCGACTCGACTCGACTCGAGTAATTCTAAGTACCGACTCGACTCGACTCGAGCAGATAGTGAGCGCCGACTCGACTCGACTCGAGCACATAGTGAGCGCCTA
>JAGDQP010075369.1:0-10170 GCA_022664845.1 Lepisma saccharinum | reverse complement strand
CCCTTTCCTTTTTTTTACATATTAGCTTGAAACTTTAAACTTAATAAGCATAGAAAAAAGCTTGAGTAGTCTATATTAAAGTTTACAGCGTGTTTGTATGCCTCATGATCAGGTTTTTATAATAATTTAACCATAGTATTAGTGTTAATAACATTATATTGAGGATAATAAAATTATTATTCTCAATCGAAGCGGTCCCGGGTTCGATTCCCGGTGGGGGCTAAAAAAATTTCGGTGTTGACTCAGCATCGTGAGGACAATTGGGGAGCGGCTGTGAAAAAAAGACAGTGAGAGCTTCGGCTCCCTTCGGGGAGAAGCCTTATCCACTAGTGGATCGAATATGGCTCTGATTTAGTAAATATATATATATATATACGAGCATTGTAATATCGTATATATTACATACACAACGCTGGCATGTGTTGAGAACTTTATAAAAGTATTGAAACAAGTTATTGCTATGGACTCGGAAAATTGTAAATCTGCGTTTATTTTAAGAATGAACAATATTAATATGTTTGTGTGTATGTAAACTTACTTCATCTGGAAAGCAAGAATTGAACTTTAAAATTAATTATGAATATGTGTGTATATAAAGTAAAGATTTGAAATATTGTCACGTGACGCTGCCACGTGACTCAACCAAAAGTACATAAGTCATGTACCCCGGGGAAGAGAACAAGTTTGAAGAGGGTAGGTTGCAGAAGGCTAAGGAAACCGGGGACGGAGTGGAGTTGTGTGTGCACTCAACTACTCATGCACTTGCAGCACAGCCGTATGGGACCTCGGAGTGAAACTTGTGGATCCTCATCGGAGCTGCACCGGTTGGGCCTAGCGATGTACCTGATGCCTGAAGCAGCCACGCCAAATTGAATGGGCGAATCAGCGGAAATCGGTCAGTGGTGCACATCAAAATCATTGCGTTGAAAGTGTCTATTAGTGGAAACTGAAGAAGTGAAAATTTTCAGAACTTTTCAGAAATTTTCAGAACCCAGGAAATTGGAACAATAACACCTATCAAGCAGAATGTCTTCTTCCGGTTTGCGATGAATACTTGAGATAAGATAAAGCACCCCGCATTTTTTAAAATAAAAATTGGGTTTCACTAACGGGCGCTCAAACTTGGCACACAAGTAGTTCATGCCATTCTGATAAAAATCTCATTGTGACAAAAAATTCTACCGACAGGATTTCGAGATATTGGCCGATGAAGGTCATATTGCATGCAATCCTCGATATCATGCTGAGTTCCGAAACAGCGAAATATCTCGGTTAGAATGAGTCCTTCTGAAAACTGGAAAGAAAGAAAAGTTGCAGAAAATGAACAGAACTAGCGGACGAATAGATGAACGAAAGTCTGTGCGTCCCTGCGTGAGCCCCACCGGACCCAACTGCGATTTTTTAAATGGGAACACCCATTTTTTAATCAATATTCTGTATCTACAGAAAGCAATGAATCAAAATATGTCCTGTTCAAAACTGTAGCAAGTGAGTCCTGGGTCCCACAGGGCCGGAAACAGTATAACGGCGAGAAGTGTCTAACTGAACGGCTAAATATCTCGGTTTGAATGCGTTGCTCTGAAAACGTGAAAGAGATAAAAGCTGCAGAAAATCAACACAACGATTGGACGAATGAGTCAAGCAAAATCTGTGTGACCCTGTGTGGGCCCCACGGGACGCAACTTCGATTTTTGAAAGAGGAACACCCGTTTTTGTATTCCATAGGCTGTATCTACGGAAAACAATCAGAATATATTGTGCTTAAACTTGTAAGAAGTGAGTTCGGAACGGTTAAATATCTAGAATACAATATTTCGTCGATATATATATCGACCGCCCCGCGGAGCTAGTGGACACCGTCAATGACTGCTGATCGTGGGTCCCGTGCTCGATTCCCGGCTTTGCCAAAAGCGATTTCCAAAGGAAGAGGGCCTGGAACGGTGCCCACCCAACATCATTATCCACCTGGAGAGCAACTGTGAAAAGAAGATAGTTGCGATCACAGTGAGAGCTTAGGCTCTCCTCGCCCAATCCGTTCGGTCAGCGTGGGACAAATCTCCTCCCTCCGGGGAGAGGCCTCATCCGTTAGTGGATCGAGTATGGCTGAGATTTATTATTATAGAAATCTATATATCTAGATCTAGCTAGCTATACATAGATAGATAGATAGATAGATAGATAGATAGATAGATAGATAGATAGATAGATAGATAGATAGATAGATAGATAGATAGATAGATAGATGTATAAGAGTAGTCTGTCTCGGTATTCCACACCACACAAGGGGTTCAGAGTTCTGACGTATTAACTTTTGTCAAGTGGTGCTTCGCCAATAGCCCTATACTCCACCAGTGGCTACTAAACATAAAGTATTTCCAGCCCAAGTACATCTCTAGCATCAAGCACACCATGCAACAGAGTTGTGGAGGGATATGTCACCTGCAACTGATATCTTGCGTAACCCAAGTACCACACTACAGCTGCAATATGGGCACACGTACAAAATGTTCTAGCTCCAGATTGACAAGTGCAAGAACTCCCTAGAATGGGATTATCTTCTTCGTCGACATCGTCAGTAAACGCTATCCACAGCTGATGTCTTGTCACATTTCTGTATCGTGAGAAAAACCTAAACCTCATGAAACCAGGTTCATAATCAAGATCCACTTGTAATTCAGCTTCTCGCTCGGCCATGGTATTATCTTGAATATATGATGGTGCCAAGTTTACTTGAAAGATACTACACGTCAAGCCTCTGAGCGAGTCACGATCTAAACGTGGAAATGTTTGAATATCTGCGTCAAGTAGTGGGTGCCAGTGACCTCTCCTCGCTTGGACATTTTCAAGTTCAACCCTTGCTTGTACGACGTTGGGGAGTCTAGCCCGTTCCAGTCCGAACCCGGCACCCACGATCAGCAGTCAGCGACGGTGACCACTAGCTCCGCGGGGTGGTCTATATATATATATTGTTAACTCCTGAGGCGCTTTTAGTGTTCAAAATAGTTAAATTAATCAGTTTATTTAAAATCATTGGAAAAATCCGAAATTTATAATTTTTATATAATTTATGTAAAATTGTGTTCTGAAGTGAGAATAAAATAAGTCGCCATGTTTTGTAAGGATGAGCAAAAGAAGCATCACTTCAGTTGCACAATGCTAAGCAATCCATTGCATCAGACATACAAGTGTTATTCACCTTAGAGCAGATTGAGAGAGAGAGAACGACTCCGTGTCCTCAAGCTTGCGAGGAAACTCCTCCTAAGACATGTCAAAGTAACATCTTGCATCACCTCGTGTAAGGGTGTAAAACAGTATAAAAGACCGCTGAAATTTTTTTCTGAGCCCAGTCTCAAGCCAGTCAGCCTAGACTCAGCCTAATCTTACTACTGCAGGAGCGATCCAGATCTTCATTCTTTCTTTCATCGCTTCAATCAACTCCAAAATGTTGAGCGTCGACTAAAACCAAGACAGCTCACAAGTTCATGTTGTGCCAAACTGAACTTAGGGATTGAGAGGCTTCATTCTTTGTTTTCATCTCATCTACCATTCAGGTATGAATGTGGAAACAATTCTGTGTTGTAAGAATTGGTACTTTGACATGGATTAGGCAATCTTAATTCTTCAACTTTATGTCAATCTGATTTAAATCGAATAACATACGCGAAATTGCTCTTTTAACCATCGTTGCTAAAACGTGCTACTGAAAAATGTAATTTCTTAAAATATTATTTCAGGAGATTTCAGGCCGAAAGGTTCTGACAATTCGGATCCCTGTCATTAGAACTAACGTCCGAAATGAGCTTTTAGAGTTTACTAAAATTTTACGTTAACTGCATTTTACCGCTCTACCACCTTTAATATGTTCTCAAGGAGCTACGAAAAACGACCACAACAAAAACCTCTCGCTAATAATTCAACGTTTTATCAACCGCATATTTCACAGATATTCCAGGTATTCTTTGTACAGTACACTTCGCATAAAAAAAACTGCGACAGCGAACGCCGTGCAGCTAGGCAACCCAAATGGCACCTTCTTATCCCATAATCGTGTCTGGTAAACAGACCCCCCTCTTTCTCTTTCCTTCGTCTCGCCCATACTAAAATCAGCAAACATCAAGAGCACGTTTTTGTTTTTCAAAATAGACATATATTAGTATCGATAAAATGAAAGAATAAAAGCGAGACGAATTAATATACATAAGTTGATGCAGGGAGAAATTTAAACACACAGTGAAACATTGAAACCGATGAACGTCTGTTAGACAGAGGCAGAGATATGAGAGAGAGAGAGAGAGAGAGAGAGAGAGAGAGAGAGAGAAGAAGAAGAGAAGAAGAAGAAGTAAAGATAAAAATATGGAATTTGAACATAGTAAAAAGATTAAATTCGCTTCCCACAAAACTAACAGCAAGATAGAAGTGACTTTTGGACTTTATATTTGTTCATCGCTCTTTGAATATATAAAGGGTTCTTCAAAAATTCATTAAGTCACTTTCAAAATGGAAACCAAACTTGGTGGTCAGATTAAATACTCATGATTTTCCAGTGAAACTCCAAAGTTTTGAGACACATTTAGGATAATGTCAAAAGTGTAACACACATGCTTTTTTGCGCGGGGTTCGGTTGCAAATTCGGTGAAGCTTATTAAATATACTGGTTCGGAATACTTTGTAATCAAGAATTCCGCAAGGATTTGTTGATTGGGGTGTGTAAAGTCAAAATTGGGAGGGTGGACTACAGTTTTGCACGGTTTCTATCAAAAACTTGGTAGTCTCCAGAATCGACAGCCCCACAGGGACCGGCGTCTGGCCGAATCACTGATTGTAACAAACCCAGTAGATACCATAGGCCATTCCTTCTATTCCAGACTACGAATGCAAAGTGAACATAAAAAGAAAATGAATGAATGATAATTTTTCTGCTTAATTTCTATCACATAGAACCAAGATTATAATTCCAAACTGTATCAAAATGAAAAGTTACAAATGTTCAAAAGCAAAATTAGCATGTTCCTTATAGGCACAGTAAACTTTACATGTTCCACATTACAAACGTGAAAAGAAGAAACACATGTAATAATATGTTGGCAAATTAGAGCATGGAAACGAATTTCGTGCCAAACGAATATAAAAATAATTCTTCTCTTGAAATGGCTAAAAAAGGGGGCATTTGCTACTCATGTCTTAAAATTTGTCAGTTCTGGACATGCCACTATATATTCCACCTATTGCGAATATGACGTTCTAATAATTACAAAACTAATGAACTAGTGTTTATAACAATTCTCACATGGAATAAACACGGCAGAGCTGAAAATTTTACCAGCTGATTCGATGTAGATTTGATGACCCGGAAGATGATGGAGAGATTATAATTATTTAATTGCGTTTAAACAGTGTTTATTTCAGGGGTGACCAGGATCGGAGATGTTACACCGAGGACACGAAAAATACGACGTCAAAATTCCCAGTTAAATAGATTTTCCAGACCGGGTCAATCGGGTTACCGGGTCACCCATGTTTGGGTCAGTCCCTATCACCGGGTCATCGAAAGTGACCCGAATTTGGTTGTGGAATACGCACAAACAGAGAGAGTGTGTGTAAATTAAGAGAAGAAATAAACATGAATAGAGAGAAGGAGAGGTAAAAGAAGAGAAAAAAGCAGCGAAGACACGATAACAATACATCAAGAAAGAGAGGAAGAGAGAAAGATCAATGAAAAATATGAAAACTACATTATCATTATACTAAATAACACGCACACCTGTTTACTCGAATTCTGACCAGTGATACTTCGTTAAGTTCTCCACAGTCCAGAGATGAATCTTTGTTTGAATACTTGAGTGTATGCGAAAAAGAAACTGACTGATGGGGAATCGAACACAGGTTTTCAAAGTAGAAGTCCAGCACTATAGGGATACTCCACAGACGACTTTACTCAAGATGTGCTCAACAAATTCGATAGTGTTTGTTTCTACGAATAATAACATGAAAATGGATACTTCATATCAATGTCGTGTTCTTAACTGTCACCCCTGAGACTTAATTTGGACTTTTCCAACCAACATTCGTAAATCGTCTTTCTCTCTATAATGACTCATGTGCTCCATTCCACAGTCGGAAATGTTATCCGTTTTGTATGGGAAGTGATTAGATTCTTCACGGCCGCTTTGTAAAAAAGACGTGGCTTGAACAGGGTTCGAACCTATGTTGGTTTGCTTTAATACTTCAAACTCCGGCTCTTTTCCTCTACTCCATTTGGCCAACGAAAGACAGCACTCATGAATTATAAAGTTCAAATGCGAGGAAAATATAACATTGAGTATATGTGATATATTTTGTCTGTACGTATTCTTTAGTAAGTCAACACATGTGTATGCATGTCCTGTTTGTCATGTCGAATTATGAAATGAATATATTATGTGAGTTTTAAGAACAAATCCAGTTTAGGGTAAGTATTATGACATTAAGTTACGATCATTTATTGTCTTTTATTTTATCGTAAACCTGAACGAAGCTAACATCATAAAAAAATATCATTAGCAAATGGAGAAGTTAAAACTGTAATTAAAAGTTCTAATACACTTCGTGTAATATGACAAGTTGAACGTAACACAAATTAAAACTTTTGACAGTTTTTATTTAAGTATAAAAAATCGTCACTTGCAGGCGATTCGAACCTACAACCATCAGGTTTCCTACTTCAGCAAGTGCCTCAGGATTGAATTTGATTCGGCATCATATGTCTATATTACTCGAATGTGTAGGTTTTTGTAAATTTCCGAACGGAATAGCTTACTGACTGAAGTCGCTTAGCATCAAAATTATCTCCACATTTTCTTTCAACTTCTGTGGAATAAGAAAAGAATAATGTTAGCGGTGTAGAACTTGGCAACCCTCGTCGCCCTCATGTCCGAAGTCTTTCAGGCCCTTGGTTATTTACACTCAATCAATTATAATCTGAGCGCACTCTTTAGCAGCACTTAGAAAGTTTAAGTTCAGAAATTGAACTATGCGGCAACCTTGCAACAACATGAATGACCACTGCGAGGGTTTTAATACAGTGAGTGTATTAGTGAAGTTTTCGAGTACTAATCTTTGTGAAGAAAATAATGTTTGTATATCTAGTCGTGATGTAGCAAAAAATATGTGAATAAAAGTAATTAGAACTTTTCTCTTGTTTTTATTGTTCATAAAATAAATTATAATACAGCGATGTTGCTATGTCTGTAATAATTAACGATGAAGTTTTGCTTATTCCCACTTACGTTAAATACGGTTTTCGAAACTTTTAACAAATTATATAACATTGTTTTCATATGTATAAAATCTAACAAAATAGTAGTCAATAGAAGATTAAGTCATAAATGCACGAAACACAGTAGCTGAAACAAAAATCAGTATTATATAACTTTTACTTTGCTTTTATTTCCGTAAGAGTTGAGCTTAAAGGCTATTTGCCTGATGTCTTCGTGGCCGTGCGGGCTGCGTCGCATTATTTTCCCCCCTTTTCGTGCTTAAATCTGGCGACGCGAGTTCGAATCCCGAAGCTTGCTCTTCTTTTCTCACAAAGCTCCGTCATCTATGTTCGTATTGCTTGGACGTAATAGTTTGGTTCCTGTCATTATGCAAAGAAATCTAACAACGATTACTATTCCTTAAATAAGGGTTAACCATTTCAAGGTTTAGCCTAATAATATCGACAGCTTTATTAGCCATATCAAAATGTTTAGAAAGGAGAAGTTTAATCGAGGCCATATTCGCGGACGTCAAACGTGAGGTCAGTGACTCTCTATCTGCTTTACTGTAATTTAATCACTTGCACGAATCCTTAAATTGCAGAAGGCTAACCAAATTAAAAGCGTCTGCCAATTTTAAACACCAAATTAGAAACAGCTAGATAAATCGAGATCACTGAACAAAAATTTGAAGTCAGTTTCTCTGTACTTATCTTCGTTTAGGCGCTAGCCTCCATTACAGATGGAGGAATCAAAATTAAGAGGTTCAATATTTTAAGTTAGCTAACAGACAGAACATAGCAAGTGTACAGGAGAAATTAAAGGAGCTTTCTTGTTCTTGCTCGATCTAAATCCACATTGTTCTCACCTAACGAATATCACTGGTTTCTTGATTTTGGTAAATTATACTGTTTTAGAATTGCATTTCTTTAAGTAAACTTATATCAGGCCACATTGCATGCACAAAGTATCACTTTCTGATAGTATAATAATGGTTCCAAAATACGAGCTGCATTCCCCCTACTTTCTAAGGTAAGTTGGGGTTTTACAAATGAGGCTGGTGTATATTATTCCCCCAAATGCATCTAATCAAGTGACTAAAATATTTTACGATTTTGAAAGAAAATTATATTGGCATAATTCAGGGTTTCTCAACGTGGAGGTCGCGACCCCCAGAGGGGTCATGAGTTGTGTGTAAGGGGATCGCAAGAGAAGGTGAAAAAATTAATTTAGCTAGGGGTTGTAGGTAAAAAGTAATAAATTTCGAAGACGATATTTTATTTTGCTTATTGTTTTTATAATTAAGGTTTACTAAAATAATGTAATTTGTTGAATAGTTCTGAATAATAATTAGGATGTTTATTATCAAATACAGCATATCAACGGTCATGTTTTAAAATGTCATGTTTTTAGTTGCAGGATGAAAAAGGTTGAGAAACGCTGGCGTAGGTGGAAAGCGAACCTATGATTCTCAGTGTGGAAAGTGCACATAGCTAATCACGCTAATAACCACGATAGCAATCTGTTGTTATCCAACTTTCAGCTTATTCTTATTGCTTGTTTGCTTACACACTCATTTCGCGTACTTGTGGTTTCCCTCTTTTTCTGAATATGATTGTATTCAGATATTGTATCGATGAGGATGAGGACTCTCCCGGAGGGAAAAGTTGGTCTACTGCTCCAACGTTGACCAGATATGTTGGTAGAGGAGAGCCGAAGCTCACAACTTTAATCGCCACTGTCTTTTATTCACAACAACTCTCCAATTGTATCTTATTACGATTGATTCAAACATTTGCATAGTTAAATGTTAACACAAAAAATTAACATCTATTTACAAAGTAATTCTGTAAACATTTCATGTAACTGACAGAGGAGGTTGAAAATTAGGAATAAAAATGTCGTGTGTGTATTGTGAAGTGTATGTTTTCGCCTCCTAATATTATAACCACAGCACGGGATTTTCGAAACAACGAATATTTCAATATAGGTTCTGACTTCTACATTCAATGTCCAAGAAGATGATATAGTCACGAAAGAAAAGTATTACGGGAACAAGCATCGTTTTCTTTTTTTTTAACAAAAAAGCTCATTGATACACACTCATAGCCAGTCTCTTGCAGTCCCTTAAGCATATCACGGCTTAGGCATAGGTGAGTGTCTGGCCCATAAATATAAGGTAAATGCACAAAACAAAAAAGACACTAAATATTATGTTCCCGAAATACTTTTTTCGGGTTTCTTTACGTCGAGGGAAATTGTCCCTTACATATGCGAGGGACTTTCGACCCCAAAGCACATGTTTGGCCATTAAATTAGAGTTAAGTAACTAAATAAATACTCCCAGACAGTACGCAATAAATATAGGTTCTATAGAATAGAAAGGGAGATATATTCTCACTATATACCAGCATTATTCATGCCTGAACATTTTCAATACATTAAACATTTTATGTCAATGTCCGCCTTCCGAAGATTTCAGGATTATTGTAACAAATACATTTCAACTTTCTACTATACTTTTTATCCTTGTAGCGTTAACAAACAAGATTTTCCATAATATTCACAGTGGCGTCTCGTGGGCTTGAAAGTTGGTAGTTCACAACCAGTGATTCCGCCAGACCCCCTTTTCGGGGGGTGTCACCCCCCAAAAATTATCGAGCGTATCCCAAATATGAATTTTTACGGTAAAAAAAATAGAAATCATGCAAAATTCCAGGTACACCCTCCCAATTTTTATTTAAAACCCCCAAAACTGAAAGTCCTGGCAGAATCTCTGCTCCAAGGAGCAACGAAGAAAGTACGAGAACAAGAAACACATCGTTCGATAGTCTGAAACCACTTCTCAGTGTATTAAGTAGAAAATAGAACTGCAGATCTCCATAACCTATTTACACTATATACTGAGTTAGGGAAAAAAAGGAACTCCACACAA
>JAGDQP010075368.1:0-10170 GCA_022664845.1 Lepisma saccharinum | reverse complement strand
GTGCAAACTTTCAGGAGTGGTTTCGATATGAGGGGTGGGAATGTTCCCTTGTTAGACGCCTGATGGCTATTAATAAATTTAACTTCAAATAAGTTTTTCCCAGGATTTTTCCTCAGTAGCACCAGACAAATGCCGGGATGGTATCTACAAGCTAGGCCCTGGACGAATACCTCACAACATTCTCTGCCCTACCCTATCCGAGCCTGAAATGCCAAAAGGCCATAAATAAGTTATATCAATTTAATGCTTATTGTATCTACAAATGTAAAACTTCCCAAATCATTTTTCTCTGTAGGCGAGGTATCTTATCTATTTATAAAAATGTTTACAAGCACGTAACAGCATCTCTGCTTCAATTCTCTGTTTGAATATTCTTCAGCAGTAATTTCACATACTGCAGTCCTTGACTGAACTTCGGTTATGAAGTTTTCTGTATTAAATAGATGTCAAATGCAAAATTGTCAGATACATGTACCTTTGGAGGCTTGCCTACTTGGTGACTTGGAAAGTCGCAGGATCCCACCACCAGAATTCTTGCCGCGCCACCAAAGGTGGAAAACACCGTACTCCTGGGCTTTCTCGGGGTTCTCCTTCTCCATATCAATTTGTCCTTCCACCATTTCATTTATCTCCTTTTCCATCAAGGAGACACAATTGTGATACACTAAGCAAGAGATTCATTCTTTCCTATCTGTACACAGAAGAAACAAACATATTTGTTTTTGGAAGAAACATATATTTGGTTTTGATACAAAAAAAAAATAGATTTGTTTTTGATACTTTTATCACTCAATTTGTATTGAAATTCCCCCCGGAAGAAATGTTATGAAATCGTCACTGGACATTGGATATGCAAGTTTATTACCTAATTACGTTCAAAATCGACTTAGTTATTGTTTCAATTATCGCACCTTCCTATCATATTTCAAACCGGTTCGCCACCCAAGTTGTCTAACTTTTGCTAGTTCTTTCATCATTCCATCTTTCTGTAGTTGAAAGAAAGAAAACTTGTTTTGAGGTCTGGCTTATCAGTCATCTGATCTATACAACTTCAGCGAGGGAGCGAGGGAGGGAAGAAAAACAGAACACTGTCGCCGGAAGAGGCGGACCACGGAAGGGACATGCCAACCCAAGTTGTAAAAATCTAACTGTTGCCATTTTTTAAGTCAAAAACCTAAATTGTAATATTAGATATATTAACAATGTGAGACATACCATTAATAGATATGTATCCCCTCTAGATGTTGCTAAAATTTGAAGTTTATAACATTAAAAATAAGGGAGAAAATTGTTTAAGATATTACAATGTTTTTAAGTGGACTAACGTTCGAGGGAGTTAAGAGTGGTAGAGCCTCTTAAGTTGGAATTCGAGCCTTTCCCTATACTTGCCAACAAAAGTTACAGGCAAAATTTCTACGAGTCTTTGGTAATCCCAACCTAGCAGGATTTTCAAATCTTCAAGTTTACAGAGACTTTGTTTTATTCCGCTGTCTACACTGTCAAACTTTGGTAGTTCTACATTCAACACTATATAATTCGTAGGTATCATTTTGTCGACGATCCATGATCTAACTATAAAACTGCAGTATCTATACTATAAATATACTAAGCCCGAACATTCGGATATTCGTAGGATACTCGAAGAATATTTTAGGAATATCCTACGCATATTCGCAGAATGTTCTAGGAATATCCTAAGCATATTCGCATAATATATTAATGTTTTTTTTTTGGTTGCACCGATTTAATCTTATTTCTCCAGTCATTTAATACATCTTAAATATTTCTACAGAGTACCTTACGTAGTTTGAGTATTTCATCTGACTTCAAAACACCTTGAACTTTCTGAAAGGGGTTGTCATTTTAATTTAAGGTTTTGTTAGTAGATTGATTGACTGCAGCAACTGCTGATTCTCTCATGAAGTTCTTACGACAATCATTATTAACTGATGATCTAATCTCTGTAATTAACAAACGATAATATTCCATTTTGTAATACTAATGTAACTTAAAGTTTCAAACTTGAGTTTAATATAATTGTAAAGGAACAGCTCAGTGATGAAGGGTGTGGTGCCTTAGCGATGTAGGTAGCGTATCAGACTCCAGAATATGTTGGCCCATAGTTCTAGTCTGGCAGCCGTGAGCTAAACTCGGATTTTACTTATTAAGGTTATTTTATTACTAATATTTTTTGTATATCATATAATAGTCGAGAAGTAACGGGTACCACAAAAGTACTACTGGGCAATTCCCTCAATTCAAGGTGGCGTCATCCGCAATACCAAAAGTTGAGATTTTGCAATTGTTCTTGATATCTTAGTTATAATTGTATTATTTTAAAAAAATACAACGTCTCATGCTAACTTCTTCTATCTATTTCTCTTGTGTGGTGACATACTGTGCACACATAATAATAAACCTAACTAGTGTACAGTGAGGAACATAAATTATAGAAATAAGATGTCGCCATGAAGGAATTTCGGACATTGTAGCATTCGGTGATGAACACTATTTTGGATTTACGTGTTAAGTGTGTATATGTGCGGAAGTGGGGTAGGACATAAGCAGAAACAAGATAAAAACTACAACTCAAAGTGGACACAGTCAAACAACTGGATGACAAATTAACTAATTATCTCTTATTTTATTTCATGTTCACAACTAGGGTAATAATATCTTTCTTGTGTTGTCCTGTAACGTCTGTGTTATTAAATGTGTTAAATGTTGTATGTTTTATAAATAAAGTAATTTAATTCCTGTTTACAATGTCCCTTCCAATAATGTTCCAACATGAAAGAAAAAGGGCCAGGATTACATTCTGGACGCCTGGTCAAAGTTAGTCCCGCACTACCACAAGCCAAAGTACGAGAGGAACGCAAGAGATTCTCGAAATGCCGGAACACTCATTTAAGTACCATTTGTATATATTTAAATTGGTCTGAGTCGAAATGTGCAGGTTTGGTCGAGATATTCCCAAAAATACCGAAGATCATTTTTCAAGAAGCCGTCCGAAAATAGCTCGAATACATGGAACCGCTGAAGTACAATTGTGTGGGTAGAAAATACATTTTAACCAATGATGCACGTCGTCCTGAGCCGAAATACGTTTGTGTGGGCGAAATATACCTTCTGTATGAATCTTAGTCGGCAATATTGAATTCAATATGGCGACTTGATGATGATTTAATGTGTTTCTCGTAGTGTTGTAAAAGCAGTTTTCTTTCGTGAAATTCATGTTTTTTGTTCTTTTTCCTGCTTTTTTTTTTTAAATGTCGTTTTTTCACACACTAAGGGATTTAATGCTTTACGCTGCAGATAATCAATATAATCAGCAGGATTGGAGTTAAGCTATCATACATTCATCCTAATTTACTTTGCTTTTTTTCTGCAGCTTTACGAGGCAAATGATGGTATTATTTATGCATTCACTGGCACATTGCTATACTTACATTGCACATCTTCACCCTGACATACACAAGGAATTAACTAAAGATATAGGGACTGAAGTTATTTGGTATAGTTTCTATTAAAATACTAATACATCTCAAGGGAACTAAAGAAATAATTTTAATTGTAGGAAAATTGAAGTTCCTAGCGATAATACAACCTCGAAGACTATAAACTGAAAAACTATGAATACTTACCGAAATATGCTTTCTTCCCATATATACAATACATAATTTCTAATGATGGTAATATTGAAGGAAAATATCTATTTCTGATCGTAATTACCGTCCTAAAAAATCAACTATCTTTTGCTCAAAATTCCGGAAACCTGCTTCTATTCAAGGGCAGAGATATAATTATGTTTGGGCTTACTGGTTCATTGTTTTTGAATTTGAATTAATTTTTAAGGCCTTTAGGCCACTTTGGATCAGGCAGGATGAATGATGATGAGATGAATTGGTGAAATGAAGAAAGTGGCTGGAAACGGGAGAACCACGAGAAAACCCACGCACACGGTGTTTGTCCACCACAAAACCCACCTGACTTAATGAAGAAATTGAACTAAATCAGAAAAATCCACCAGCTTTAGAGTTACAAGTTTTTAATCGATAATCAATATCACTGAACCCAAATCTAAAATTAGTTTCTCTTTGTTTTCAATTAGGTGCTAGGATAGATTTTTAAAATGGAGAAAATTAACCAAACGGAAAAGACCTGGGAATAAAAGTGGAAGCATAAATTAAGGTAGTGAGGCAATCATGTCTCATGCTAAACCAAAACACAGAAGAGACAAGCTGTATTGCTCCCCAGTATTCAGTGTCCAAAGGGTGTTGGGTTTGATATCCGGTAGGGATTTAAGTGTTTCAATGTTAAACTGATGGTTCCATCCGTTGAACGTCAGAACTCCCTCTGGACAGAATACTCTTGATTATCCAATTATTCGCTCAATAAATTTGTGTGTTAAGCATTGCATTGTATCACTTGTTTAATGAAAATTCGCAAGCGTCCGTATTATATAATTGGCTACTTTCCCCTATACCCTAGAAATGCATTTATTTCAGTAATTATGAACCGGAGTGCCGGGGCATATTAGCGCGTCTCGATGGCTAATCAAAGCCACGAATCTAAAGAAATTAATTGTCAGTAGTCTGCTGATCTGATATCAGCACACCGTTGAGAATTATCCTAGGGTAGTTAGATTTTCTATCATGAAAAAGTGGTGAAGGCTATTGGCAAAAAACTAGCAGAAATCATTTGATGATCGAACTCTTTATAGAATTTCGAGACGAAGAATAACGCTTTCGAGACTTGTGCTCTCTGAGAAGTTGCGATGATTGCCTAAGATTACTTGTGGTATTAGAAACAGAAGTAAGAACGTTAGGTGTGCCGCGAAATAAAAGCTGAGAACCACAGCTCGGTTTTACACCAAATCTCGGATATTCAATGCTTGATCTAAATGGGATATTCCTGGAATATCCTGTGCTATGTGGGTAGTTATCATCCTGGAAAACATACGTCAAGATGACTGGCAGCGGGTCATATCAATTCCGAGACGTTAGCCACAAGACCACAGGATCAAGATAGCACGGTTTGACTGTTTAATGTATATACGATACAAGTTTCAACATTTCGGGAACTTTTAATGTTTTTCCTAGTGGGTGGTTGTAAGTTTGTTAAACATGTGTTTCAGTAACACAGAACCATGCAATTTTAAACCTTCTGAACCATTTTTACCTGACCGCAATAATTACATTTAAATTTGATTTTTAAGTCCTTTAGCCAACTTTGGCTCAGGCCGGACGGATGGTGACGGAATAAATTGGTAGAATGAAAAGAGACGGAGGAAATGGAAGAACCCCGAGAAAACCCACACACACTTTGTCCACCACAAAGTTCACGTGGCATGAGCAGGGATAGAACCGACACTCCAAAACACCAGAAGTGAGCTTTACAATTGATCCACTGCGGCTCCACACCGGAATCTAAGATCTTATCGATGCAGAATTTTGAATTTATTTATGGCCTTTAGGAAATTTTACCATGAGGAAATTGTTAGCGGGCCGATGTCGTCTATCCAAAGTTATGCTAATGCTCCGGAACGTATTTGTTGTAACTTCCATGTTCTTTTGTTTTATCTTCTAACGTTGGGTTTCCTTTTCCTCAGAAGCTAAGAATATGTTACTGTCGTTTGAACAGAAACCGAAGTTTGGTAAAAATCCGAAAACTGGGTTTCGGACAGAAACTAAAGTTTGATTAACCCGTCGCTACAAACGTATTTCATAATACACAGTTACACGCGTGACGACGATATGACTTGATTTTGAATAAATTATAATCAAAAAATTATTTACGTCGGTAAGACTGAACTTTGAGTATAATATACTCTGACCTTTAGTCTATAAAGTAGTAGCTTACGCACATATCTTAGTTGTTGTCTTGTACTTCCTGACATTACACTACATCGCAACTTCGAAACTTAAAAGATGACGCGCGTGACGGCGATTTGACGTCTGCTTACTAACCAAGTCGCACTTCCATCTTACATTTATTATTATAATTGCTATTCTACTATTTACTGTTTGATTAATTCTCAATTACTTATTTTGGGTTTTACTCATTTCGTTGCTTAATTCTGCGTGTATGCAGACCG
The DNA here is from genome assembly GCA_022664845.1 of Lepisma saccharinum. Taxonomy (NCBI): domain Eukaryota; kingdom Metazoa; phylum Arthropoda; class Insecta; order Zygentoma; family Lepismatidae; genus Lepisma; species Lepisma saccharinum. The sequence goes on along the minus strand of JAGDQP010075368.1, from coordinate 4,073 downwards.
TAAACGGTGACTTAACAAACCCAGAACGAGGCTTTGAAATGAATTTCGAAACAGGTTTAATTTTTCGTCTTATATAAAACACGCTCTTGCATATCACAAACGAGTAACAGAAATCGCATTCGCGAATGTCGTCATTTAAACAAAAGACTTTAAGAGTGGGCGAGTTGCAGCTACGCAAACTAATTCTCAGAGATGTCGCCACACTTTCTTTTCTTTCCCTTTCCACTAATGGAGTGAGGAGAAATATAAACAGTCCTGAGTCTTGAAGAACAATGATTTTTTGTTGTGTGTGTGCGTAATGTGACTTTCCTTATCCTAATCATTTTTCGTTGTTTTTCTACCTTTGAACCCAAACATGTAGCACGGTTTTCTGAACACAGAAAACCAAGCGAGCAAGACAATGAGTTTCTTCAAGAAGGAAAGAAAGAAAGAGAAAAAGCAAGGTAAATTTAAGTACGTTCTGAAAATCCAATTGCTAAAATTTTACTCATTGCGTTTAAAAAATAATGTTGATTGTGGCTTTGATAATACTTTTTTTCTCGAATTATTACAATCATCCTAATGTCATTACCAATGTTTTTTTTTTAAGTATAGGCCTATGACGTATTGGTCTCAGAAAAGTTTCCGCATCTCTGCTTTCCTTTCTCTCTCTCTCTCTGTCAGTTCAAGCAGGACATGATACAAAGGTTTTCAAATTCTGATGCAAATGGCGGACTCCGTTCCGGATCCGAACCTCCACAATTAAATACGAATGTGAAGTTGAATTTATTGTTGGCCTTTTGGTATCTTTGTCTCAGGCCGGGCTTGACAGAATGTCAAGAGGATGCATTGTAAAGCACACATTTCACGTAGTTGATTCATCGTAAAGCCGAGAGAGTTTGCGCAGTAGGAGAGATTGCGCAGGTCCTAGAAAGACAAGAAGGAATTGGATTGACGTATTGCAAGTGAAGGACAAGTGAATACGTTATTAGCAGACTCGTCACTTACATTCCTGTGTTGATAGAAGGTGGTCGCTGAAGCTTATCATCAATTTTGGGTATCTACGTCACAAGTTAATTAATTGCTTCAATTTTCATAACGTTATGTATATATTCATATGAAATGTTTTACTGTCAAATAATTAAATGAACGTGTATCTGAGCTAGCTAGTATTTCTGAGAGGTAGTATTGTACGCAGTTTGCGGCCATGAAAACTTTTGAAGGCTTGTCGGGGTTTGTCGGGCGATTTTTTTACTACTGTAAGAATATAGATTCAATGAAATAGTAATCTGAAAGAAAAAAAAAATCTTGCACATATTTGCCTCTTTTTTTTAATTTTTTAATTTGATATTTGTGGTATTTTTTAATGGAATATGCCTAGTTACTTCGTAACAGGGCCATAACTCAGCTCGTAGTGAACAAAAATCTTTGAAACAAAAAAATATTAATACCAAAGTGCGTGTGCGGAATGATGTGTTGATACTTCTCGGGAATACCTCTACCGGGGAGGGGGGGGGGGCTTCAAAATTTTAAATGGGATTTTGGATGCTGTAACTCAAAAAGAATAGCAAATAAAGGTTCCAAGCTAACGTGAAATACTAAATGAGATATGCGGAATCAAAGGGTGAAATTTTCCAAAACAAGGGCGTCCCTGGAATACTGTTACGGGGGTGGCAACTTAACAGTTCTAAAAATGAACGATGGTTGATTTTGCTTTCTTTGGAACAAACATGAAATTTTCAACAACTTTCAGTTCAAACATTATTTAATATCTCGTAACGTTTGGTTATTCCAAGAGTTAAGTCGTAGGTCAATAGTTAACTTACCACGTAGTTCTAGTAACTGAAGACTTTTCAAAATCTTTCCTCTGAATGTTGTTCAAAATTTTACGTTTGTTTCAAAGGAAGAAACATCAACCATTGTTTCTATTTAAAATTTTGAAGTTGGACCCCCGTAACAGTATTCCAAGGATGACCCTGTTTTAAAAAAATTCAGCCTTGGATTCCAAATATCCCATTAAGTATTTCACTTTAGTTCGGAACTTTTATTTTCCTATTCTTTTTTTACTTACAGCATCCAAAAGTCCCGAAAAAACCTCTACACCATGCTAATTTCGACCACCAATTAGGTCTTCTAGCTGCCAAACGGTATTAGCTATCGAAAAGTGTTTAATCTAAAAGTTGCTCAAAATTTAGCGATTGTTTCAATGGGGAAAAATAAACACATGTTGCCATTTAAAATTTTGAAGTCCCCCCTTAAAGATATCCCTGAGACGCCTCTGATTTCAGAAGCATCACCACGTGATTCTGCACATGCACTTTGGTATTAATATTTTTGTTTCAAAGATTTCTGTGCACTAGGAGCTGAGATATGGCCCTGTTATGGATTTCGTGAACCACCCTGTATATGTTTTTGTATTAATACCCTAAAAATCCAATTTTGTTAAAAAAGAACAACTTATTTTTGTCCATAAACCAATACAACAGTGTCATAAGAAGCCATATACTACATAAATGGTATTAAGATATTTGCATAAATAAGCAAGATATAAAATATTTCATTATCCTCCATATGAATAACATTGGACAACATACTGTGTTTAGAGTTTCATTCTTCGGGAACCAGTTGATGTAGAATAAACATTCAAAATACTAAATTATTTGCTTTATAAGCTCTTTCCAATGGTATAATCATAAATTAAATAATTTACTAAATAAATAGTGCAAAATTGAATACCTCATGTTGGGGGAATAAAGTGCCTCAACAACACCTATCCCCAGCTTCGGATGGTCGAATCTTTCTGGTTCACCAACTCGATGTGGGTAATGTTACTTTACATGTCTCTACCAAATTTTATCAAAATCGGACGTTTCGTTCAAAAGTTATTAATTTTGGCTGTGATTTGGGGTCAAATAATTCACAATGCAGCGATCCAAACAGTTGCGGAGCAGGTTGCACTGTGTTACACTACCCATTCGAATGCACAAGCGTACACTAGTTCAAGTAGTACAGTCCATTCGAACAAATTTAAAGTTTTTAGGCTTTCTGTGTAGCCACTCACCCACTCCCTGCTGTACCTTTTCGTCGGATTTGTCCCGTTACGAAACTTCCTGCTCGATTTGTATAGTTGCTACAGGGACAAACATGCATTATTATACAGCATTTTTATTCTGCAATGAATTTCGATGAGTTTCAACCCTTCAATACACAAAAACAACAGGACCGCTGATCTTCTTTGGCGCATGTTGACAACAGAGCCGTTACCTTGACACTGCTGCTGCACACACGTCCGGATCATAATAGTAATGGCCATGGTGGAACGTAACTTCCGGTTCAGGGATCATTCATTCCTTTTATAGTCATGTAGTATCGCGTATAATAAAACAATAACCGAAACTTCTTTTTCTAACATAACCATAACATTGGTAACTAACTTATTAATAATAGATATTATTGATCTTATAAAATGTTTTTGACAAAAAAGAAAAAATAATTAAAAAAGGATTTATTAAAAAAACACGCTTTATTAAGATGGACTAAAAGTAAAATAATAATAAATTGAATTAATCTTATGAATCGGAAAATAAAAGCGTGGGTACTCTTAGATATTATGATTTTATGATAAGGTAAGCAAGAACACCTACGCTTTTATTTTCCGATTCATAAGATTAATTCAATTTATTATTATTTTACTTTTAGTCCATCTTAATAAAGCGTGTTTTTAAATATTTTTTAAAAATAATTTTATGCATAATAGATCTCCCTGCGAGATAGACAACCAAAATTTCACACAATAGATACGGCGTTGCATGCATTTAAGGATAATTTCGAATTATTTTAATTAATTAATAATTACAGTTAACTGGATAATTCTGTCTTATACCAAATAATTCTATATTGTATTGTCATCGGAAGCAAGGAAGTGTACAAAATGTCAAAGGCATCGGATGATGGGAAGTGAGTTAAAAATCGATTACAAGATTTGTACCCGAGATAATTACAGAGCAAGGTAATGTAAAGCGTGTAAGATTATTTGACATCATCGGGATTCAAAGCCAGGTCTCCTACTTAGCAAGCATCCTTCTTATCCACTC